>LBNU01038576.1:56552-90241 GCA_014162995.1 Artemisia annua
GTAGTGATAAACCAAGCAGCTTCCTTATCAGCATTGTATTGATCAAGTTCAGTACCAGTCAGAACATCACAAGTTTGAAGTGTGATATTTCCTTCAGTATCGGCAATGAATTTCATCTGATATGGTCCATCTTTGATTGATTTCAGCAGTAGATCAGAATGTGGACGTTTTTGAAGCCATTGCAGAAATCTGTCTTTCCAAACATGGTATGGTTCTGATAGCATAAATGGAGGAGTATATGCAGTTCCACGTAGTAGATGGTGACGAGCATTGATGTATAGAGGATGTTGAAATGGAGCTTCAGAGTATGGTACGTAAGACATGATTGATAACTTGTGGTTTATGGATCTTGTAGAAGGTATAGTACTTAAGACAAATCTTAGAAAACCAAAACCCAAATTGATTTCGATGCTTGGTAAAAGGATGATTTCGATAACCAGTTAAAGACCAAATAATCTCAATAAATTGAAGTTCTCGATAAACCAATGAAGTTCTCGATAAAAGTAAATTATCGAGAAAAATATGTGAGAATTATCGAGATCCTTTGTACAAAGGAGACAAAGTGTGTTTTCGATGTCAATCGTTCCCGTGAAAAAAGAAATACGTCATCACGACGAGAATTTTTTTTTTCAATAGACGGGCACTTCGATATACTTTTGACGATGTTTTTTTTTAGTTTTGTTTTAATGTTAAAATCTGCGTCTGAAAAACCACGTGTGATTTGTATTTAGAAATCACGTGTGATTTCATAAATCAAATGTGATTTCATAAAATCACATGTGATTTTAAAATAACAAATCACATCTGATTTCGGGTAGAACTGTTTTTTATGGTATCAATTCACATATTGTGATTTTAAAATTACAAATGTATTTAGTCATAGACAAAGTTAGAGATTTAACACTATAACTACTCGTATACACTTTTTACCAAATCAAATGATTTGCAATTTCTAACAATATAGTGTTCTTTTCTTTAATTCATGTTAACAAACTTAAAAGTACTCTATATGGCCTATACAGTAAAAAGGAAAGGAAAGGAAGGAAGAAGAAAAAAAAAAAAAAAAAAAAAAAAACTGCTGGAAACATGATAAATAAAAGACGTACTATTAAAAAACAAAACAAGTACATGTAACAGTGTAAAAAACTGAAAAAGGACAAAACTATTCATCATCTTCACTTCTTACATCTTACAGTAATATTTTTTTTCAAATTTTGCTTATTTTCTTCAAAAACGAAACCCAAAGACATTCTTTTTTCCAAAATAGGTGTAGCAGATACAGTGGCTTTTACACTTTTATGGCCAATGAACCCATCTGATTTGAAGACACCACGTGAACTTTTTCACATGTGACCATTGCTAATATTGCTATAAAACAGAGAATAGGAATGAGCAAGCTGTAACATAAGAGCTCAAGAGGGGAATCTTTCAAATCACCATTTTGATGGTTTTCTCCTTTCATCTTCATCAACACTTGTAGGGTTCTTCAAGGTATGCTAACTATGACATTTTTAAGCCTTATTTTAGTTTGTTCTAAGCTATGTGAGTTGTTTGAGGAGTAAGATAAATGGGTTTGGTTGAACTAAGTGAAAAATCTTGTTATGTTAAGTCTTACAATGGAGCTAAGATGATAATATTAGCTTATGACATTTTTCTTANTTTGGTTACGTGTATTCTCAGGGTATTTTGCGGCATTCAATTCTAGTGGAAAGCAAACAAGCTATAGGTGGTAAATAGCTTTTGAAGTGCAAGCAAAGGTACATATCTTTAAACATCCTATGGTCTTATGCGTCATGCTAATATTATAATTTTATGGAGTATTAGTTTTATTAGGGTTATGTCCTTTTTATTCGTTAACGACTCTTGAGAATTCTTGTATATATATATATGGTAAAGTTAAAATAAAAAGACAAATATCCGTATACTACGTAAAAAGAATTTTTTTGTTTCAAAAAGTTCTTGAAAAAATGAATGGGAAATATCCGTATACTACGTAAAAAGAATTTTTTTGTTTCAAAAAGTTCTCGAAAAATCCAAAAAAAAATCTGCAAGATCGGGTATGTTGGTGCATAAAACTTTTGTGAAAAAAGTTTTTCTAATTTTGAGTTTTTATACGTTTTTTTTAATGCACAAAAAATGAATTTTAATGCGCAAAAAAATTTTGATGCACAAAATTTTCAACTTGTTTTAGTTTGATGCGCAATGTTATTTTGATGAAAAAAGTCAAAAGAAGTTGGTTGCAAAAACGAATTTTTGTACAAATGTATTTTTTCATAATTTTTTTCCCGATAAAGTATCCACTTTAAGAAAAACTTCCTTCACAACTTTTTCATGCACCAACATACCCGATCTTGTGAAATTTTTTGGGATTTTTCGCGAACTTTTTGAGAAAAAATTCTTTTTACGTAGTGTACGGATATTTGTCTTTTTATTTGATCTACTTCCTTCACAACTTTTTCATGCACCAACATACCCGATCTTGTGAAATTTTTTGGGATTTTTCGCGAACTTTTTGAGAAAAAATTCTTTTTACGTAGTGTACGGATATTTGTCTTTTTATTTGATCTTTATCATATATATATATATATATATATATATATATATATATATATATATATATATATATATATATGAATATATGATAAAGATCAAATAAAAAGACAAATATCCGTAAAGGGTTAAAGTTGAGATCGTATACGTTCTGATTTGTGGTTAGGTCAACTTACGAAATCCAAGTATTAAACATGCGGTGTTCAGGTTGGGGTCGTTACTTTCTCATTCTATTGCTGATATATTTTTTTATAAAAAATTAGTTAGATATTTCTTAAATATTTAATAAATAAAGTTTTTTACATAAAAAACCGTAAATAGCTAAAAGTACATGGTAGTTTTTTAACTCGTCACATAGTGCAAGGTGTTTCGAATTTCTTTTCCTTTCTTGCAAAACAATGTCGCACACTTCAACAAACGTATATGATTTAAGATTATTTGCATACCAAACTTTCTTAATATACTAAGAGACAAATCCTAACCCTCCATCTCCATTTGAAATGGGTTAAAATCAACATTTTAACAAACCCATTTTCATTCTCTTAAACCGTTAATCGTTAAACAAAAATAAATATACCATTACGACGAGCATTTAATTATCTTTCTATCGATATCCACTTTGATTTATTTTTGAAAACTTTTTTTTTCGTTTTTTTCCAATTTTTTTCTACTTTTTTTTCCCTCGTTGAAACTTGCAAAAGAAATCACTTGTGATCAAACACTAATTTGAATAATTTTAATAAAATCACATGTGATTTTTTTTCACACGTATCTCAATCACATGCAATTTTTCCCACGTCCATTCACATGTGATTTTCATAAATGAACTAATATAATCTATAAAATCACATGTAAGTTTATTAGAATATTCAAATTAGTGTTTAATCACATGTGATTTCTCATGCTATTTTCAACAACGAAGAAAAAAAAAACGAAAAACGTAAAAAAAGTGAAAAAAAAAGTTTTTCTCCTCAATGTATATATGTATAATTGAAGTGTTTGGACACAAAACGTGAAAACGATTTTGATAAAATCATTCTAATTTCCTCTAAGACAAAATTCCTAACATCATAGTTATCAAGAATTAAAGAGCATATTTTATTATCAATCAAAACTTTTGAATGAATGTTTGAAGTGAAACTATAGTGTGTATATTTGCAAAAATAAAAAACAATTGATTACTTGTGTTGGTACAAACTTTTATTTTTTAGAAATCTTTACAATGGAGGTCCTCAAGAAAAAGATTGGGCATGTCAAATCGCAAAAACGATCACTAGATTATTCTAATGATCATGAGCTTGAAGCGTTTAAAAAATCTAAAACATCGGTCTCTACATGCTTGGCTACAAAAACCAAGGCTCAAGTACAAGAAATCCGTGGAACTTTTTTTGTTAGGAGCAAAGCACATGTGAAGTCGTTGAAGAAGTTAAGCAACACTGACATATCGGCAGACTTTAGTTTCTTTGTGGATAATAAAGACAAACGATTTACGCCTCCAGTATCAAGAGGAAACCACTCTACTCGTCCAAGAGAAACGGGTAAAGTTAAATTTTTGGAGCCAAAATGTTTAAAACATGGTCAAATTCTAATTCCAAAAGTTAACATCTCTACTGTATCCCGGAGGACAACTTCAAATATTACAAATCCTCGTGATTGCAATATTTGGAAGTCTAATGGGACGAACAAGTTCATGGTCTCTCACAAAGAAGTAGATGGTTCACAAAAAATCGAAGATATTAAAATCTTGTTTGATGTTTTTTATAAACAAGAATCATATCAAAATAACCTGGAGCTAAATGGAGAAAAGAATCATCATTGGAAGGTTCTTTCCAAGGTGGAAAAGATTGTTAAGCGTCATCTAAAACTTATGGATGCCAAGAAAGTAAGCGGCTCCATTCTTGGTGTTAAAGTTGGTAACACATTTAAATACCGACTACTACTTAAATTGGTTGGTCTTCACTGTCAACCTCTTTTAGGTATTGATTATACCATGATTAATGGAAAGAATTTAGCAATCAGCATTGTTGACTCTCATCGTTACTTAAATGAAAGTGAAACCAGTGATATGCTAACTTATTGTGGTGAAGGAGGTATTGGAGTCTTTGGGCGTAAGTCTCCTCCTGAAGACCAAAAGCTTGAAAAAGGTAATCTTGCGTTGAAAAATTGCTTAGACGAGAAATCCCCAGTTCGAGTAATTCGGAAAATTAACGGGGATGGAAAAATCAAGATGTATGTATATGATGGATTGTACATTGTGAAAAAATGTACACAAACAAGAAGTGAAGAAGGCAAGACTTTATTCAAGTTTCATTTACACAGAATCCCAGGGCAACCTCAACTTCAAACGAGTTTCAATACTTCCAGGTGAATTTACATACTCTCATCATTGTACATTGTAAATCCATGTTACAACATATGGATTTCACTTAAAATCATTATTACTACTACTACTACTATTACTACCACTACTGCTCCTACTGCTACGGCAATATGTACATCTTCTTGTCCAATATAACCTGTTAATTAGCTAAGAAAACAAACAAGAAACCTCGCGTAAAATCGGCGGTAAAATCTATATAAAATTAAAATCCTAGAAAGCAAGTAAAGATATAATGCTTGTGGAATGAATGTTTGCAGATTCCTAGAGTTTATAAAATATGGATTTATCGAAACTTTACAATTCTGGCAGAAAAGCAAAATTTGCAAAATTTTCGTAAAACTAACACCTGACGCCGTCAGGTTGTAAACCCTGACGCCGTCAGAATTGATCTGACAGAAATCTTATATTTTGTTTCTGGAAAATTTCTGGAAAAATCTATGTTTGAATTCCTGGAATCCTGCAAAACTTCATTATGACTCGATACAAGCATTTGACTCAAACAAACACAACTATACATGCCAATCCTTAACTGCTTTTGTTCATGTTCAATTTGTTCTTAAAAACAAATTTAGATTTTCCTTACACTTATCTTTTACAAAATACCTTTATATGTAGTTAAGACGAGGTTAAAGACAAAATAAAGCATTTTCACAATTTATTTGATACATGAACAATGAACAATAAGATAAAGCATATATATGAAATCAAATAAAAGCAAACAAACAAACAATTAAAAGCTTGGGTTGCCTCCCAAGAAGCGCTTGTTTTTGTTCGAGTCACGAGCCTGACTCTACCCTTATTTAACAGAAATAGGGGAGGTTTTCCCTACACTTAAGATTAAGTGTGGGTGAAAGTAGAGATACACACCCTTAGGGTGGAAATATGCCACGTGAGGTGAAGGGGTGAGTGAATGGCTTCCTTCATCCTAAAACTACCCGGATAATATGGGTTGATGTGTGCGTCGGTTCCTCTTTTGTCTCCTAGATGTAAATCGAAGGATGGAAAGTTGCGTAAAGGTTGAGGTTCCGGTTCATCAACACTAGGAAATTCCCTAGAACCAAGAGTAAGGTTATGGCTACGAGTATTCAAACTTATATCCTCTAGTTGTGTTTGGTTTAAAGGTTCTACCTCCATTGGGATTCCTAGAGTCTCTTCTACTTCTTCCGGGTAAGTCACGGGCGGTGTGTGTGCCTCAAATGATGGTAGGACTTGTGGGGTACTTGGTGGGCTTATGTTATTTACCTCATCATTCCTCATGTCAAGATCACCTATATCCTCATCATGTGTTTTAGTAGAATCTATCCTAAGCATTTTCCTAAGTATCTCAAGTGCTTCTCTAGGCATCTCAACTTCTAAGTCCGAATTATAAGAATCTTCCTCAATAATCTTATGTTCAATTTGCCTAAAGGATTCATCATGTGTTCCTTGAGATTCAAAGTCATCGATCATAAAACTTAGGTCTTTTGATCAATATTGTGATCATGCTGGGCTAAATCCTCCTCAATTGTTTTCTTAGGTAATGATAAAAACAAACCTAGTGCTTCATCCAACTTATGGCTTATTGCTACGGCTCTATCCACAATTCCTTGGCAAACTAGGTCGCTTTTCCTATTGGCCTCACTAAAACGAGATCCTAAACATGGGGGTTGTTCATAAGAATCTATCCTAGGCGAAGGCTCATATGATTCATAGGTGTCCCTAAATGAGGTATTTTGAACTCCTTGGTGTTTTAGCCACTCAATCCTACTTTGCAATCTTAGAAGTCTAAGTGAAATATCCATTTGAAGCAAATTACAAACAAAGGCACAAAGAAAAGACAGACTACAAGAAAGCCACAAAATAAAAAGAAAAATCTCACTAGATAGGAATCTAATGAGTAGAACTAATAAAAATAAATTTCAACCTAAACAATAACTATTCCCTGGCAACGGCGCCAAAAACTTGATGCGTGGATTGCATCTACGCAAAAGGTTACTTCTCAAGGGATCTTGAAAAGCTTGCAATCCCCATCAGGCAGTGTACCTGACCGATGTAGTATAGTGTAGTGGCAAGTACCGGGGGATTGATCGTTCAACTTGGGGAATAGTGTTCGTTAGGATTGAAATGGATTAAACTAGGTCTAGAGGTGAGGGATGATTCTTTTTGTATTTTTATGTTTTAAGGAAAGCAAGTAAAAATCTCGGGTATTAGAAGAGTGGGCGGAATTAGTTGCTAGTCAACTAACCCAAATAACTACAAATGAAAGAAAAATAAAATAACAAGAAAGTAAATTGAGAGACTTCTAATAAGGAGACAAACGTGTTTACTTAGGTTTCCTTACTCCCTAGTTATCTTTTATTAATTGATAGGTTTGCTACAATTGCGTGAATGTCGGGTTTTAGTCTTTTATTAACATTCGTGGGGGCGTGTACAATCTTCCCCAACTCTATAAGCTCTTATCTCCTCCTACAACGACACGTAAAGCGCCCATATCATAGGGATTATAAGCAGTGGCTTATGCATTAAGTTTAACCAATTAGCCATAGTAAACATCCGACTCATGTTTCTTAAGACGTTCAAGCATGTTACCATTTGGAGTATTGCCAGTTTTCTTAAGCCTAACATCGATAAACATTCACCCACGACAATCACTAGCAAACCAACCAATAAATAATCAATAACTAGGTTTCATTATTCCTAAGCAAACACAAACAAACCTAGCCTAACATGTTAAAGGAAAGAAAAGCATACGATATAATCAAAAAACACATAGACATATTGAATGATTAAAGGATAACTTATCTTCAATTAATCATGGAAGAAAAGAGGGTTTGAAACCTCAAAATANAAAGAAAGCATACGATATAATCAAAAAACACATAGACATATTGAATGATTAAAGGATAACTTATCTTCAATTAATCATGGAAGAAAAGAGGGTTTGAAACCTCAAAATAGCTGCAAAAGTCGACTAGGGTTCGTACCCTAAGTTCCTACCAAAAGTCCTCTCTTAATGAATGACAAAATGAAAAATATATATAGATTTACACTGGTGACGGTGTCACCTTATAGGTCCTGACGCCGTCACCTCGTCGTGATTAGGGTTCCTTGAGCCTAGATCCACTTCTGACGCCGTCTGGTTGGAATTGGTTCTGGGCCGTCTCTCTTTGTTTTATAACGTGACGGCCTTGGTGAAATTACACGTGACGCCGTCACGTGTAAATGTGTTGATAACTTTCTGGCCCGTCAAGGTAAAATTATCCACCTCTTCTTCAATGAGTGCCGGCGTCACCTTGTAGAGCTTGACGCTGTTAGGTACTGTTTCCAGCTTGGATTATTGACTTTGTCGTTTTCTGCACTTTTATGCACAAAAAACGTCCAAAATGCTTCCTTTTCCAAAATTCCTCTTCAAAGTACCTAAATTCAGAAAAGAAATGATTTAAGGCAATATTTGATCATATATTCACGACTTATGGCTTAAATGACCCCTTAAAAACGTGACACTTTTCGTCTCATTACTTATATTTTCATGACTTGTTGTGGTTACATGATTTCTCGTGTTTCATATCAACACATATTTAAACTTACAATGATTTTCATCAATTTAGTAAAACAAGTTTAAATACAAACTTTTAAAGACTTAACACTAAAATTAGTGATTTGCTTAAAAAAATAAATTTTATGTTTTGTCCTCAACAAAAAGGGGGAGATTGTTAATACAAATATCGCCTAAAAACGTTATTTATATTTTACGACCTTTGCTAAGTTTTGTTAACGACAAAATGTAAACTTCAGTTTTTGGCATAACTAGACTTTATTTCGTATAGACATTTGCTACATTTACATTTCATATAAAACATAACATTTTCATATTTCTAAATATAAAAAATGTAACATGACATCATGGCATGCATCATGAGCATTTATGGAAAGATTTCTAAATCTAGAAGTTGACTTTCCATAAGATCTCTTACACATTTTGGAAAGATTCTTACTCAAACTATTGTGTGTTGACTTGAAGGATCTTGATTTGAGATTGTTGATATAAATAATGCATAAAAACGTTATTTATATTTTTCGATATCTCTACATTTTGACGATCACAAAATGTAAAAACATTAAACGTAAGATTACTACGTAAACAAGTATTAAGTTAGTTTATATAAATTTATCCAACTAAATCACTTAAGGTAGGAATAAACAAGTGCTTAATACATTTCATGATCAAAGGGGTATTTAATTAATTATTACAAAGTTTATTAAATAATATAAAAAGTTTATTAAATAATATAAACATATTATATATTTTTGAAAAACACTTTTGGTAATAAAGGAAAATGTTTAAATCATACTAAATATATGAATTCAAATTTTTAACCAAAATCAGTTAGTTTTTCACCAAATAAACTTTCCCCAGAAAAAGACAAAGAATTCTTCCGTTACAGGTGGGCGGCCCCCTTAATTTTGAGGGGGCCGACCTCCATTTAAGTGGTCCAGCATGCTCCTGTTGTCAGAATTCTTTGCCTATAAATACCACCTCAAACATGGTATTTTTCCTCACCTTTTGCACTAAAATTTTCAGATCCAATCCTCTCTAAACATCTTTCAAAACCCTCTTATCATAAGATTATTAATCCTTGTTTCAAGTGATTCAATCTCTCCTCATCCATCCTCATCCAAAGTGCAAGAGAAGAATACTCCTTCAACATCAAGTTTAAGAAGTATTGTAGATTAGTAGTGTATATTGTGTAAATCATTTGTGAAGTTGTGTAGTGCTTGTAATTAGATAGATCTAGGTGTGTTAGTTGTGAGTAGAAATTGTGTAGAGAAGAATAAGTAGTGAAGTAGTGAAGTGGTGTGAAGTAGTGAAGAAGTTGTGGTGTGTACAAGGTGTGTAGAAGTCGTGCTAAGTAGTGTAGTGGTGTGAGATTGGTTCTAGATACAATTAGAACCCGACATTTAGCTTAGTGTCGTTAATTGGTGTAAGCAAAAGTTGTGTAAGGTTTTCTCCGCCATAAGGGAGCTTGTTGACATAGTGAAGAAAACTCTCGAGTTAGGTGCTCGGGGAGTGGAGTAGGACGAAGAGGAGATTCGTAGCCGAACCACTATAAATCCTTTGTCTCGCAGTGCTATCTTTCTAACTCTATCTCTTTCATTACTTACTTACATATTTGTCATTATATTCTTTAGTAGACTAAATTGTTTATAATCGTGTAAGAAAGTTGAGTTCACATAAAATTAGAATCGAAATTTTTCATAACCAAAGTTTTATATATTTAAAAAGACGTAAAACTATTCAACCCCCCCTTCTAGTTTTCCACAGAGATTACTAGATATGGAAAGATTTCTTGATTATTTGACTGTCAGACCTGACGGATCCTAGAGATACAAGGGCGGAACCCTTGTTTTGGTTCCGCCGGATCCGCCAGCCTGCTGGCTTGGTTGGCTATAAATAGCAAGCCATTCTCAAGAAATCCTTCATCACTTCTCATTATAATTTACACATACATTCTCATTACATTCATCTAACTCATTAATATTTCATTTGTGTGAGATCTTTTGTAGCAAAGAAGATCACAAGTTCATTCCAAAAGTTACAAGTCTCAACATAACGTTGCAACTCTTGTTAGCTTAGTTTTGTGTAAACTAGTGAGGTTTATACATCAATTCATTGTGTACTTTGAGTAGTGATCGGTTAGTATTTTAGGCCTTAAAATACATAGTGTGACGGGAGTGGTTGTACCCTTGTAAAAGAACTCGACATCTAGCTTTATGTCGGTGATCATGTGTAAGCGACGTGTAAGGTTTTCTCCGCCGGTGAAAGGAGCTTGTTGACTAGTGAAAGAAACTCTCGAGTTGGATACTCGGGGTGTGGAGTAGGGCAAGAAAAAAGAGTCCTTGTATCCGAACCACGATAAACTATCGTGTTGTTGTTTGATCGTTTCTTTCTTTATTCTTGCATATTACATATTGTCTTTTAGTTGAGATCTTTGATTGCACGTAAAGTTATAAAAGGTAATCAAGTTAAAAACCAGTAAACTATTCAACCCCCCTTCTAGTTTTCCACATCTATTTTTTCTCATTTTATCAATACTAATTACCAGATAATCATTTTTTCATTATAACTAACCAAACGCAATACTAACTAACCAAACGCAATACTAATAACCATAAAACTGAAAAAGCAATGCGGATATGTAACAAATAACAACATACTGTCTTGGGCTGCTGCTGTCACGCTCGGCTGTGGTCTCTCTCGGGCTGTGGTCTCACTCGGGCTACGGTCTCGGGCTACTGCTCTCACCCTCGGCTCTAAAAAAATGTTGGTTAAAAATATAGATAAAAAACTGTTGACGGCGACATGTCTTCGGGATACCAAAAGTTATTAAAAAAAAATAAGGTACGTTACCTATCACAGCTCTCAGCTGTATCAAAAAATAAATAAATAAGTAAATAAATAAATAATAATCAAATACTTAACAATTAACATTTACTAATAACAATTAACATTTACTAACAAATCAAAAAATTAACAAAATAAAAAAAAATAAAAAAACCTTCGGTAAAAAATAAATAGAGGGGAAGAAGAAGAGGAAGAATTAAACAATAGAGGGGTTCGGAAAAGAATTAAACATGAAAAGAAGTGGGGAAGAAGTGCACAGTGGTGCGGGTGTGGTGATTGTGGTGGTGGTGTGTAGTGATGGTGTGGTGGTGTTGGCGGATTAGTGGTGGTGGTGTTGGTAGATTAGTGGTGGCAGATTAGTGGTGTTGGTGGAATAGTGGTCGCCGGCGGCTGGTTGAAGAGATGATGATAGATCGATTTTTTTTCTAAGTATAAAAGTGATGGACCAGATCTGCTTTTAGGGTCTAATTTAATATTATTTATATTAGTCCCGACGACAAGTCGTCGACACTATGGAAAATTTTTTGTCGTTTTGTATTTTTGCGTGAAAATTTTTAGAGGATTTTTCCAAAAAAATGCCACGCCATAGCGTCGCTATTTATTACATAATCAAAAAATTTTAACTTTTATAAATTTAATAAAAATTAATTAGTATAAATTCTTTCATTTAATATATATTTAAAATTGAATAATTTTATTTAAAATTAAAAAAAAATATCCATAATAAATACTTTTAGTTAATTTATAATTAAAATTAAATACTTTATATTTAAAATTAAATACTTTGGTTTATAATTTAATTAAACATATTCAAAAAAAATTTGGATTAATAAAAATAAATTACTTTTATTTAAAATAAATTACTTTTATTTAAAATTAAATACTTTTATATATAAAATTAAATAATTAGTAAATACTTTTATATTTAAAATACTTTTATACCTAATTAAACACATTCAAAAAATTTACCGGGACACTTCGGACGATGACTTTCCGAAATTAAAATAGCTAGTCAAATACACGAGATGTTAAACGAACGAGCCGAGATGATATGGTTATAAACGAGATGTTAAACAGATGAGTCTATATGCTATGGTTGTACACGTGATGTTAAATGAACGAGCCGAGATGCTATAGTTGTACATGAGATGTTAAACGAACGAGCCGATATGCTATGTTTGTACACAAGATGTTAAACGAACAAGCCGAGATGATATGGTTGTACACGAGATGTTAAACGAACGAGCCGAGGTGATATGGTTATACACGAGATGTTAAACGGATGAGTCGATAAGCTATGGTTGTACAAGAGATGTTAAATAAACGAGCTGAGATGATATGGTTATACACGAGATGTTAAACGGATGAGTCGATATGCTATGGTTGTACACGAGATGTTAAACGAACAAGCCGAGATGATATGGTTATACACGAGATGTTAAACGGATGAGTCGATATGCTATGGTTGTACACGAGATGTTAAACGAACGAGCCGAGATGATACGGTTGTACACGAGATGTTAAACGAACGAGCCGAGATGATATGGTTATACACGAGATGTTAAACGGATGAGTCGATATGCTATGTGATGTGTTTTTTTAGGTCTATAATAAACTACCAAGTTTTAAATTTATTTATTGACGAACTAACCTATAGACTCTAAACATTAACGAGCAGTGTACCCGGTCAATGTAGATAGTTTATAGGTAAGCAAGGGTCGTTCACTAGGAGCGAAGCTAAAGTGATCTATTGGTATTCTAATTACTAAACTAACTAGAAAGCAAGTAAATGTTTTTGGGGTTTTAGCCTGAGAGGCTATCACGATTTTTATGTGTTTAATTAACCTAAATGCAAGAAAATAAATAACTAACTAAATACAAGTAAATTAAAGATAGATGAAGATCAGATAGGAAGAACGAGTTAGCCAAGTTTAATCCATTTTATAGTTATACATGCTTATGTCTACTTGTTTTAATTCATTCAATTGTTTAGTCGCCAATCCGATTATTAACCCTGTCACGATTAAATAACCTACCATCGTGGTGGGAAAGAGGACATGATCATAGTGACTCGTCTAGCATCAATACTAACTTATTGCTTTAAACCATCTAACCTAGTTCGGTATTGCACGCTACTAGTCCTATTAGGTTGTAGACACGTTCCGTTTATGCCAAACAATGATTCCTAATAAGGATTCGGGTTAATACGCATATAACTCAACCAAGGCAACCACAATTACAGGAAGTTAAGTCACATCAATTAAAGTTATAAGGATCATAACCTAGTTACATAGACTTCTACTAGTTATAAGCAATAAACGAGTTTTTATCGACAAGCACCCAATCCAATAACAAAGTAAATCAATCAACACAATCATATAAACTAATAAAACTTCATAAACATGGCTAACACCTAAGGGTGTTAGCCCATAATCTCAGCAAAAGATAGAGTGTACATCAAAATTAAACATAAGAAATCCATAGACAAATTTATTATGCTAACCGAATGATACACAAAGTTAAGTATTGAGATGTTCTTCATCGATCTTCGAGGATGGAAGGAGGAGGTTTTAGGGACATTTTTGGGGTGTCCCCAACTGATAAAAGTGATGCCAAAGTCGTTCTAGGGCTTTGGTATTTATAGGATTAAGCAAGAGTAGCCTCCAAGGTTTACCAAAAATAATCTGCTGCCCGACCCCGATAGGGCGCATCTAAAAATCCTATGCGCTGCATCTCCTTCAGAAATAGATAGGTTTCCTTTTTCTCTTCGCGTGGCCGCTTGAATCACCTAAAACAGAGTCCGGATGAAGATTTTATGACCAAAACAGTGAAGCATCTTCTAAAGTTGTTACGTAAACGTTATTTCTTCATATGGCTTCGATTCTTCACTTGCTTTCTTGATTAAGGCTCGTATACAGCGTATCTCAAGGATTGGATACGCCGTATTCAATGTAATCCCGTCTTGGTCTTCAAATAGCTAGGGCTTCTATACGGCGCATTCATAGAATCTGATACGCCGTATTCTTCAAATATCTCATGTTTTTCATATCGACCAAGTTTCATATACGGCGTATTCCAAAAGATGGATGCGCCGTATTCATCAAAGTCAGGCAAGGTCTTGAAATCTTCAAAGTATATGGATACGGCGTATCTAATTAGCATCGATGCGCCGTATAGAGTGTCTGATCAGTAGGCTTTCTTTAATATCTTCATTTTTGCTCCAAAACACGTCTTTTTCCATAACTTTCTCCAATCGCTCCAATATTACTGAGATTTAAAAAAAGTAAATGATTAAATACCAAATCTCATATAAAGTAATATAAAACAAGCAATAAACATAGGATAAATGATGCTAATAATATGTCGTTATTTGATGTCATCAAATATCCCCCCACTTGAACTTTACTTGTCCTCAAGTAAACTCTAGATTAAAAATTATGAAAATGTATCATAAATAGGATGTATTTTTACAATTAAGCACTTATTCGTTTTATCACAATTGCACAACCAAACACTTAACGAATTAGAAACAAAATAAAATATTTCGATAAAAGCAAATCTAATCGTTTAACTGTCCAGTCGTGACGAATATTCTATCATAAGCTTGGCAAGGATACACATCTCCACCACTAAAGCTAAGGAGTGACAAGTCTAAAGCGGTAAAAAGGGTTTTGAGGCTTAGTGGTTAAACCTAGCTTCGTTCAAACATCTCCTGCACAAACTTAGTAGATCGCTAGCGCGAGTCCTCGACGCCTCAACTAACGGATGGTCACTAGTGCACTTCTTGGATCGCTGGCGCGTTATTTGCATAACGGATGGTCACCAAGTCACACACTAGATCGCTGGCGCGTTAGTTAATTAATCTAATACTCGGATGGTCACTACCTTATTTATACATTTAATAATTAATATTCTCACTTAGCCATCACCATATTTGGATGCTCGAAAGCTAACAACGAATATAATAATAGGGTTAGGTATTGATGCGCGTGGGATTGCGACCACGTAACAGGTTTTACCTCTCAAGGGATCTTGAGAAGCTTGCAATCCCACCAGGCTGTGTACCTGGTCGGTGTAGTATAGTGTAGTGGTAAGTACGGGGGATTGATCGTTCTCTCACAGGGAATAGTGTTCGTTAGGATAGAAAAACTACTCTAAAAGGTCTAAAGGTGAAGAAGATTATTTTTGTATTTTTATATTTTATGGAAAGCAAGTAAAATCTCGGGTATAGGAGGAGTGGGCAGAATTAGTTGCTAGCCAACTAACCCAAAAACTATAATTGCAAGAAAAATAAAATAACTAAACTATTATGGTTGTGAAAACTTATATGGAGACAAATGTGTTTACTTAGACTTCCTTACTCCCTAACTATCTTTTACCGGTTAATTGGTGTATGTATTACTTGCGTGGATGACGGGTGTATTCCTTAACAATTCATGGGGTGGCATACATATCTCCCCAATTCTATGAGCTCTTATCTCCTCCTACAACTATGCGTACACATAATCATAAGGATTGTAAACAGTGGCTCATGCGTTAAATACTACCTTAATAACCTAGTATGTCTTAGTTACAAGTTTGTTAAGACGTTCAAGCATGTTACCATATAGGAGTATTGCCAGTTTTCTTAAGCCTAATATTGATGAAACATTCATCCCAACAAAGTAATAACACACCAATCAACCAATAATTAATAGTTAGGTTTCATTAGATCTAAGCAAACACAAGAAAAATCTAGCCTAGCATGTTAATTGAAAGACAAGCATAAGATATAATTAACCAACACATAGACATATTGATTAATTTAAGTGATGACTTATCTTTAATTGAACATGAAGGTTTCAAGGGTGAAAAACCCTTGAAATTACAGCTAAAATCGTCTTTAGGGTTTTTCCCAAACTTGTACCAAAAGTTCCACACTAATGAATGAAAAATAGAAAAATATATATAGATTTTACATTCTGACGGCGTCAGGTTATGGGTTCTGACGCCGTCAGCTCGCCGTCATTAGGGTTCTCGGATGGCCTAGATTTACTTCTGACGCCATCACCCTTTAATTTGCTCTGGGCCGTCACTCTTTAAGTTAACACCTGACGGCCTACATTCTTTAACACCTGACGCCGTCAGGTGTAAACATCTTGTTTTCTTCATAGGGCGTCTAGTGTAATCTGACTTTACTCTTTTGTCAACGTTGGCTGACGGCGTCACCTTGTGACTCTGACGTCGTCAGGTAGAAAATTCAGCTTCTTTTGAGACTTTGTCGTTTTCTTCACTTTTATGCTCCAAAAACGTCCAAATATGCATGTTTTCCAGAATTCTTCTCAAAAGTACCTAAAATAACAAAAGGAATTATTTAGGGCAATATTTGATCACATTTACTCGAATTAGGGCTTAAATGACCCCTTAAAACGGGTACACTTTTCGTCTCATCAAATATCCTTACACTTGAGATTTGCTTGTCCTCAAGCAAATAAGCTTTTATTCCAATCAAAATATGAGTTAGGGGTCATTTAACACAAATATAAAAGTAATTACAACAAGTAGTCATTCGACCCTAATCATAATAAGCACGGAAATTGATGAGTGCTCAAACACTCATCGTTTTTGGTCAAATCTGAGCTGCAAAACATTTAAAAAACACCCAAATATGCATCAAAATACTGAAAATATCCCAGGATTGTGTTTTGTATGTTTTAGATGCAAAATGTTTGAAAACAAATGAAAAACAAACAAAGTTTGCACAATTGGCAGTTTCAGTCCCTCAACTTTCAAAACTTCTCAAAATTAGTCCTAAGCATTTATTTTGAAAGAAAAGTCAACCCAAGTCCTTTAAAATTCAAAAGTTATCAAAAATGGTCCTTGGGTAAAAAAATTTCAAAAGTTACAAGTTTGGTCCCTGTACTTTCAGAAATTGGCAGATTTAGTCCTTGATGGAATATTTTGGATGAAAAGTCAACATTGATCCTTGGGAAGTCACAAGAAGTCAATATTAGTCCTTGGAATGAAAGTTTGAAGAATTTACAATATTGGTCCCTCAAGTTTCATTATTTGGCATTTTTAGTCCCCGAAGGACCAAAAGTGAAAATTGCATTTACAATCCTCGGACTATTGATACTTGGCAGAATCTACCCTTGGGTATACTTTGGAAATTGGCAACATGGGTCCTTCAAAATTCAGGAAATTACATATTTGGTCCTTGGGTTAATACAAGCTACAAATCAAATGGACCTTTGTTTATCTTTAACCCAAAACCAAACAAACCCAACACTAATAACCTAAACCCACTACCCCCTTTTTACACTACCTGTGGCCCAACACCTATCCTAGCCCTCTCCAAATCCAACCCAACCCCTGGTTTAATAACTCTCCCAGGTCAACCCCAGTCAAACTAACCTCCCTCCCCCTTCACGTGTTGCCTGCTACTCCTGCCATAACCAACACCATCATCACCTCTACCTTCCCTTTCACTGCCAACACTCAACCCCTCACTACCTTTCATCCACAAAACTCCAAACCTACCCCCTGCCAAGAGATAACTGCCAAATTGCTATAAACCCCATCTTCCCGCCAAAATTAAAAGAATGGCCATGATTAATTTAGCTAATCCAATGGTGGTAAATGTTGATGGGATTGCTGAAGGGACCCACAAGGAACCCTACTTGTCATTATAAAAGGAAGATAGAAGAGAAATGAAGAGGCAGTAGATTTTAGTTAAGTAGGAGTAGTGTAAATTAGCCTTAGTATAACTTTGATGTTCTTAGCTTATTAAGATTTCAGTTTTTAAATTCTCAGTACTGTATTTCACTTTCAAAATTAATCAAAGATTCAGCTTTCTTTTATTCAAAAACTTGTTACTGTAGCACTGCTTTTACAAACCGCTTATTACCTACTGCTTATTGCTTCACTTTTGCTTTTTAGTCCTAATTGTAGCTCCTGTAATAGTTTTCTTTCAGAATTTAAGTTTAAATTTGTAAAATACTTTGTAAAATCAAATAACACCCCTGTAAAGGGGTGTTTGGCACAAGGAGTGAGTGTAGCATTAAACTAGTTTTTGCCACTTTTTGAATTTCAACTAGCTTTCTTTCGTTAATTTTAGTAGTTTCAAATTTATTATTCTCACTTTTAAGTAGCTATGTAGGTTTTTGATCATTTCCTCAAGTTTTGTGGTTCACGACTGTTTTCTAAAAATCAATAGGGTAGAATCTTATTTAGCCTTTGTTAGTTGTTCCCTTTACTTTATTTTAAGCTTCAAATAGGATTGTGCAAAGGTGTAAAACCTGGAGTGACTTCCCAAGTCAACATCACCACAACTGACCCATTTAGGACCTGCTGTCACAGTCCCCATGAGCCCCTTTTGATCTTGACTTTAGACTAGATATAGTAGGATTCAGGGTATGCTTTTGAGTTTACCAATAGTTAGTAGTGTAATCTTCATATAGGATAGCTTATTTTACATTTAGAAGTTCTTGTACTAGCTTATTTGGGGCTTCCATTTTACCTACCTCTGTTACATCAGATATGGCATGTCCCCACAGCCCCTCAATGGTGTAATTTTAATTTGCTCAATACTTAGTGTTTAGGTCTTAAAATAAGTTTGCAGCTTATTTGTCACCTTATCTATAAGCTTATATTTTTATTTCATTTTTTTTATCTTTTCTTAGTAGCTTATTATGCCCTCAAAGTCAGCCCCTTAGGCCTGCTGCCCTGCACCTGTCCCAATGAGCCAACTTCATAAGCTCATTGAGAGCTTATTAGTGGGCTTTAGAACCTGAGTCCTGGCTCATTTGAAAGCCTTCCAGTCCATCTTTTCAGACCACCATTTTATTTGGGCCTTTGGTCATCCCTGTGGGCCCCACCAAGGGCTGCACATTGGCTAAATCTATCTGCGTGGTCTGTGGATTTGCTTATCTGCTTTTTGTGCTTGTTTAGGCTTATGAACTGCTTATATCTTTTTCCTATCACCTATTTAGGATTCCATAGTTGCCATTTAGCTTTAATCTCCCTTTAGTGTAGCTTACAGTTAGCTTTTAGATTAGCTTTAGGTTTCTTAAAATCCTTTTATGAGCTTAATATGTAAACTGCTTATTCATTCCTTCTTCAACTGCTTATCTATTTCCTTAGTGCATATTTGCTTCTAGTCTCAGTATGTTTTAGCTTAATTAGTACTTTTGAGCTTATTTATTAGCTTGTTTCTGCATGACCAAATCTGCCATGCACCTTAGTATTCTGTCTCACTAGGCCTAGTTCATAAGCCAACCCTTGGCTTATTAGTGGACCCCACAAGCTGCCCCTTGGCTTATTAGATAGCTCCCCTGGCTAGCTTTTAGGATCAAGGTTCAACTTGGCATCCCAACCTCCTTTGTGGACCCCACATTGGGCTGTAAGTGCCACATTTGGCCTGTAGTCTGTGGGTATTTTGGATTGCTTATTTTGGCTTATAGAACTCATTTACTGTGATCTCTTGCAAGTTTTGGCTTCTTTCCTGTGCACTTAAGTTGCTAGTAGCTTGTTTTACCTTTGGTTCAGGCCTTGTAGCTTGTTGTGTAGCTTTTTCAAACAATCAAAGTCCTAATAAGCTTGAAGTCAAATCTGTTAAGCATTGTGGTGTCCATAGTGCTTATTTCTGATATTCAGCCAGTTTGTTTTCACAAAAGTTCCCTAATTTCGGTAGTTTAGTAGATTTGTAAAAGAAAAATCCGAAATCATCATTTTAATTTTTAGTGATAGCTTCTATTTAATAGGATTTATCTATTTAATTTATTTTCTAATTTTTTTTACTAAGCACTTAGTGGTTTTCATATTTTTCCTAGGCTCCAGATATCAAATAGTATTTGTATAAAAATTTTCATATTTTTCTCTTTTCATTTAATAATTATAATAATTAATTTTAGTTTATTTAGTTTTAGTTAAAAAAAATCAAAATAAAATAATTTAGTGTTTAATTTTAATCTTTAGCATCTTTTTATATTTTTTCTAGCTTTTATTAATTAAATAATATTTTTAGAAAATAGTTTCTTAATTGTTACTGTTCATTTGCTAATATTCTTAATTAAATTAGTTTAATTAGCTTTTAATTAATAATTAAGTAAATAAATTCTAAAATAGTTTATTTATAAGTTTATGAACTTTTTATAATTTTTTAGGACTCCTGTAATTTTTAAGTAGTTTTATAAAAAGTTTGATAATTATCTAAATTAGTTTAGTACTCCCTCCGTCCCAAATTTTTTGTCCTTTTTTAGTATTTTTTTTTCAACTTTGACCTTAAATATTTTTGTGTGTGTTGTATAATATTTGTTGCAAAACATATAAATGCATTGGGTTTTAAGTGTACTTTTCAATAGTATAATTTTTCATCAAGTATTATATAATAAAAAAATATATATTCATTGTCAAAGTTGAACCAGTTTGACTTTGAAACTTTAAACTGGACAATAATTTTGGGACGGAGGGAGTATTTATTTTAATTTAAATTCGTTTAATTAGTAATTAGTAATTAATTAATATTAAATAATTAAAAAGTCAAAAAAAAATAATTTCCTTTTTCTTAAAATTTTCTTTTGTCATTAGAATCTTAGAAAAGTTATTTTCACATTCGTTGGACTTTATTTGCTCCCGTTTCACTTTTTATTTTGCGCGCCTGCGTTTATTTTAAATTCAAACGCGCGTTTTTAGATTTAAATCACGTTTCTAGGTTATCTGATTATCAGTAATTGTTCATATAAGTGTTTTTAAGCTATTATCATTCATAATCTCTTAGTGTAATCATAATAATCAAAATCCTGATCTTCCTGTTAAATCACCCGATCACAAGCACGTTTAAATACCATTCACACCTCGTCGGGACATAACGACCCGGGGAAACACTATACTCCAGGGAGATTTGGCCCAAGCGGTTTGACCTTGTTGACCATTCCTTGGTCAATATTGTCTGACTGTGCAGAGCCAATCAGAAATCATACACTAGCACCTCACAAATAGTGTTTGGATACTCTCATCTCTCAAGTGTCATAGAATTATATCTCATAAATGAAAACGGAAAATATCTCTCACTGCCTGTCATAGCAAATAGATTACCATAGGCTTGGGAGAGGATCAATTACTCCTCCACTAGGCGTAAGCACCTAAGATAAACTATCAAAGAGGGCTTTCAAAAAGGGTTATATTGTAAGGTGTAGGGATATGATAAACACGGTTTGGTTGGAATAAAGGTATTTTGATGTTGGCGAGTTAACTATCATGATCAAATACATGCATTATACAATGTTGTTAAGCCAAGACTCGACTCGATCGTAAGCTAAAAACAAATTAACAAAAACTTAAAAGAAACGGGATGGTAGTCCGTATGTTTTTTCTACTTTTCTTTTTCTAATTTTTTTTTGTATTTTTCTTGATTTTTTTTAATTTCATACATTCTTACCCTACCATCCAAAATAATACATCATAGGGGCCTCGGTTCTCCCCTTACACATGAATTTTTACATAACTTTACAATTACTATTCTAACGACTCGAATTAAGATAACTGAAAAACTTGGAGTACTTTTAAAATATTTAGCACATATGGGGGTAATAATGGTGTTCTTCCCCATTACTCCATTACACTAGTACTTTACCCATGAGTCCCAATCGTCCCAAAACAATATGTACAAGGATATGACTCGACTTAGCAACCATGTAATCGATTAGATAATTAACAAAGGGTTTAACAAATGTTGTCACAATAATGCACTAAAGATGAGTGCATACAAGGTAGGCTAAGGCGATTTGGGTGTACATTTAAGAGGGGTGTAACAAATTCTCACTTTGAGTAAGATGCTCAAAGGTCGAAATGAAAAGATAGGCTCGGAGGGGTGTACTAGGGGTATCGTGTACCAAAAATGGGTACAACGCAAAGGGTGTGGGAGAATTACTTGACCAATGTAGCCAATGTAATTATAACAAAAACACGGGTGTAAAACAAAGGGTTAATCCTAATGCCTCTTATCATGTAGTAGATCTAACTACACGAATGTAGTCTCACTTGTGGATTTGAGATGGTCCTAACGCAAGTTCTAGAATCTAAGTGCTACCGGTACACACATCATAGCATAAATGCTTTTCCTACCAATTCTAGGGGCGAACCTCACATATTTGGGGTGGAAAATTTTTTAGTGGTACGGTTTTTTGCTAGTCATATAATTTCCTATCCATGAGACGCTTATTAGGACCAAAGTTTCACTTCTAAATGTTGTAAAAAATTTTAAATTGGCGCTAAAATTGCCCTAACAAATATTTCTCTCGGTTTTATTACAAATTTACTATCAAACAAACAAAAATCAAGCGCAATTGTATTCTCTAAGGTGCCTTCATTTACCCCCCTTACACTTAAACCGAACATTGTCCCCAATGTTCAAATAAAAGATGTAAAAGTAAATAAAATGAAAGAATGAAATCAAATACTCCCCTGATTCGTTTGATGTGGATAGTGAGGTAACATGGTTAGATCTTCTTCCAAGAAAGATGAACGCTCAAAGCTTCCCTTCCGAAATATAAATCATCTTCTTGTCCAAAATAACCTGTTAACCTGAAAAAAAAAAAAAGATAAAGGCCAACCTCGCATAAAATCGGCGGTATAATCTATAATAGGATATAATGCTTGTGGAATGAATATTTTTGCAGAATTCCTGGAGATTATAAGTTAGAGGATCAACAAAAACTTTTTATTTCCGGAAGAAAAACAAAACTTTCAAAGATTGCAGAAAATTATTGCCTGACGCCGTCAGGTTGTAACACCTGACGCCATCAGAAATGATCTGACAGAATTCTCATGTTAAGTTTCAGGAAAAATTCTGGAAAAACTATACCTTACTTCCTGGAATTCCTGCAAAAATTCATTATGACTCGATACAAGCATTTGACTCAAACAAATACTAATATGTATGTTAATTTACATTGTTATGATTCATGTTCATTCGTTCTTATAAACCAATTTAAATTTCCTTTACACTTAGCTTTTGCAAAATACCTTTATATGTAGTTAAGACGAAGTTAAAAACAAAATAAAGCATTTTCACAAGTTAGTTTGAATCATGAATCAATAACAAGAAATATCATACATACGGAAACGAATAAAATCAAATAAACAAACAAATAAAACACACAAAGCTTGGGTTGCCTCCCAAGAAGCGCTTTTCTTTATTAACGAGTCTTGTAGCTAGACTCAAAGTCACCGTACCTTACGTGACTCCATCGTTGGTCTCGGTTTCTAAGTAGTCACCCGAACCTCTATCAGAATCACTATCATAGTGGAGGTATTTTGGTTCCTCGAAATCGAAAGGATCTTCTTGATATCTAGAAAGTCTACTAACGTCCTTAAAGAATCCACAAGATAAGTCAGAAGTGTTTTTGCATCCTCTTCTCACATCTTCATCACATAGCACGAGTTGAGAGCTTAGACTATCAAGCCCTTCATAATCAATCCCTTTAATGTCCCTCATTCTATATGGAGTTTGGTACGAGACTTCTCTAATCCCATCGGTTAAAGTCATGATTCCATTAAGCTCGTCCACAACTAAATTTGTGATTTCACAGAAGGTGCCCCAAAAACAACTTGCGATAACCTAGGATCAATGTATTCTTCAATATTATCAACAATTGTGAAGCTCATAGTGAATGTCATGTTGCCTACAAACACCTGCACATCATTGTCAATACCTGCAACATCCTCTCCTTTGTATATCATCCCCCTTCTAAAGATGTTTTTGTAATGAAACAGGGACATCACGTTCTTGGGCAAGCACGTGTCAATGTAAACATTATAAAAGTGCTTGCGACCGATCATACAAGGTATTTTGAGATTAGTTGGATCGCCTCGCTTTATCCTGCCAGGCCTTCTGCCTTGCAACCTCCATGTGTTACGAATTTCCGGTGGTTGATACTCATACACCTCTTCATTACCATCTCGAAAGATCACTTCCCTAACACCATCGATAAATAATGCGCTATTACTTCTCTCATCGAGCATCACTCCCGTCGCCTTTATGAACGGCTTTCCTAAGACAAGGTTAGTCAGGGATGGGCTAATGATCGAGTTCATGTCGTTGATTATGGTTAGGTCAATGTTAAAGGAGAACTTCCCTATCACAATTGGCACCCTTCCAACTGTCCCAATGATGTTAAACCCCTTATATGTAACCTGTTCATTGAAGGCCTCGTTATATAGAGAAAGGGATATTGCATTCATAGGGGAATTGGGGTCTACATAAGCATTTTCTATCAACTTTCTTCTAGCGGTGCAGGAAATTTTAAAAACATCGGAGGTACCCTCCTCTATCCTTTCTCTGAATCCGATGTATAATTTTGTTGTGCCTCTCTCAAATTCCTCCGTAAGGGAGCCATCAATTAATCCAGGAAACTCTCTAAGCACCTTATCTGCTTCATTCCTATTTCCCGTCTCATTAGTGGATGAATCCTTGATCAATTCCAAGGGGTTCTCTGTCTCCCCATGGTTAGTCTTGAGGATATCATCTTCATCCTTATTATCCCTTTCACTGGTTTGCTGTAGATCCATGACGGGCTTGGGTACGGTTATCGTGGTAATGGTGTTAACGAAATGGGTTGGTGGGGTCGAGGTAGAAGGTTTCTTCACTTCTTTCTTGTCTGGTGATAGGTGTTTGAAGAGTTTACCGGGGCTCTTAATTCTTACCGGCGAGGTCGGCGGACTGAGGGTGGTGACAGACTTGACCTCCTCGACTCGCATCATTTCACCAGCAAGGCGACCATTTATTATGTCAACTAGGTTACCAACCTTGTTACTCATGTCAGCATGCTGTTGTCTGAACTGAGTTTCGAGTTTCGCAAGTCTTATTTCTTGAGAAAGGATGAATTTTCGCAGGATTTCTTCAGGATCCTGCTTGGGCACACTCAAGGGCGGATGGTGCTCAGACCATGTAAGCGGAGGAGAGTCATTAAACGATACGCTACGAGTCTGGTTCCAACTGAAATTCGGTTTATCCTTCCATGCCTCATAATACTTGTTTGGTTCCCTAGATTTCTGGTCAACAATGGGCCAATTTTCCCTCGCCTTGTTGATACGTGAATAGGTGAATTCCTTGAAGGCTTCTTTAGGGAGTTCCATGCAGTTATGAGTATCGTGGGGACCACTGCATAATTCACACGAAGAAGTGATTTTATTCACTTGGCTTGAAGGTTTAGGAACCTCGTAGGATTTCATGAGAAACTTGACTTGGTCTTCAAGTTCTATGATCCTACGGTCGGAAGTGCTTGAATTATTCGAAGGCAAAGATATTGCCTTGACCGTCTTATTCAAATCACGGGGATCATTCCAACTTTCATTGTCATATAGAGCAAGATCTTCTAGGAGATCCCATGATTGTTCCGCACTTAGATCACGTAGCTTGCCACCAGCCGCTTGGTCAATGGTTTGCCTCGTGGGAATATTGATATGGTCATAGAAGATTTGGACTTGGAGCCAAATGTTTATGCCATGGTGAGGGACTTTTTGGAGTAAGTCCTTGAATCGAGTCCATGCCTCGTAGAGGGTTTCGCCTTGGCGTTGTTGGAACGCCAAGATATCATTCCTTAGCTTGGTAGTTCTCCCCGGTGGGAAAAATTGAGCTAAGAAGCGAGTTGTGAGATCATCCCAAGAGGTGATGGATCCTGCGGGTAGACGCTCTAGCCACTGACTAGCATGGTCTCGCAGAGAGAATTGGAAGAGACGTAATCGGCTAGTCTCTCGAGTGGCAACATCAAGGTCTATAGAATCTACAATTTTGAGGAAATCCTTGAGATGTTGATTTGGATCTTCGGAACGAAGTCCATGGAATGCGCATCCGCTTTGCACCAACCGGATGGTGTCGGATCGCAAGGGAGTGACATTGGCTCCTTGAGTGAGCTCAATGGTGTTGCGATAGCCATGGTGGCTAGGTCGGGAATACTCTCCTAAGGTACGGGCTCTAGGAGGTTGGTTTGGTTGTGGTTGGTGGTTTGGTTGAGGTGGGTTGTTGGGATCGAGGATGTTACCACCTTCCATGTTGGCGGATGGTAATGGTTACGAACAAAAACACGAAGAAAAAAGATAGACTAAAGAAATCCTAGAAAAATAAAATAAAAATCTCACTAGAAAGGAATCTAGTGAGTAGACCTAATAAAAAAAAAAAAATTCTACCTAAACAATAACTATTCCCCGGCAGCGGCGCCAAAAACTTGATGGACGTGGGATTGCGACCACGCAACAGGTTTTACCTCTCAAGGGATCTTGAGAAGCTTGCAATCCCACCAGGCAGTGTACCTGGTCGGTGTAGTATAGTGTAGTGGTAAGTACGGGGGATTGATCGTTCTCTCACAGGGAATAGTGTTCGTTAGGATAGAAAAACTACTCTAAAAGGTCTAAAGGTGAAGGAAGATTATTTTTGTATTTTTATATTTTATGGAAAGCAAGTAAAATCTCGGGTTTTGGAGGAGTGGGCGGAATTAGTTGCTAGTCAACTAACCCAAAAACTACAATTGCAATAAAAATAAAATAACTAAACTATTGTGGTTGTGAAAACTTATATGGAGACAAATGTGTTTACTTAGACTTCCTTACTCCCTAACTATCTTTTACCGGTTAATTGGTGTATGTATTACTTGCGTGGATGACGGGTGTATTCCTTAACAATTCATGGGGTGGCATACATATCTCCCCAATTCTATGAGCTCTTATCTCCTCCTACAACTATGCGTACACATAATCATAGGGATTGTAAACAGTGGCTCATGCGTTAAATACTACCTTAATAACCTAGTATGCCTTAGTTACATGTTTCTTAAGACGTTCAAGCATGTTACCATATAGGAGTATTGCCAGTTTTCTTAAGCCTAACATTGATGAAACATTCATCCCAACAAAGTAATAACACACCAATCAACCAATAATTAATAGTTAGGTTTCATTAGATCTAAGCAAACACAAGAAAAATCTAGCCTAGCATGTTAATTGAAAGACAAGCATAAGATATAATTAACCAACACATAGACATATTGATTAATTTAAGTGAGGACTTATCTTTAATTGAACATGAAGGTTTCAAGGGTGAAAAACCCTTGAAATTACAGCGAAAACCGTCTTTAGGATTTTTCCCAAACTTGTACC
The DNA here is from genome assembly GCA_014162995.1 of Artemisia annua. Lineage (NCBI taxonomy): Eukaryota > Viridiplantae > Streptophyta > Magnoliopsida > Asterales > Asteraceae > Artemisia > Artemisia annua. The sequence goes on from LBNU01038576.1 coordinate 83,996, forward strand.
AAAAGTTCCACACTAATGAATGAAAAATAGGAAAATATATATAGATTTCACATTCTGACGGCGTCAGGTTATGGGTTCTGACGCCGTCAGCTCGCCGTCATTAGGGTTCTCGGATGGCCTAGATTTACTTCTGACGCCGTCACCCTTTAATTCGCTCTGGGCCGTCACTCTTTAAGTTAACACCTGACGGCCTACATTCTCTAACACCTGATGCCGTCAGGTGTAAACATCTTGTTTTCTTCATAGGGCGTCTAATGTAATCTGACTTTACTCTTTCGTTAACGTTGGCTGACGGCGTCACCTTGTGACTCTGACGCCGTCAGGTAGGAAATTCAGCTTCTTTTGAGACTTTATCGTTTTCTTCACTTTTATGCTCCGAAAACGTCCAAATATGCATGTTTTCCAGAATTCTTCTCAAAAGTACCTAAAATGCCAAAAGGAACGATTTAGGGCAATATTTGATCACATTTACTTGAATTAGGGCTTAAATGACCCCTTAAAACGGGTACACTTTTCGTCTCATCAGGTATGGATAATAGTTGGGATAAAAATTGGTGTAAAATAAAAAATGAACAAAACAAATAGATTAAGTCCTAATGTGTGGTTAATCACTTCCCAACCATACCATGAATAAGACACAAAATCATAGACTAACTCACGCTTTAACACAGAAACTCCCACTTTAGTAGGTAGACATGAATCAGACTCAATAATATCATAATCAAAGAATATACCTTAGTTGGCGTTCCCATAACGGCCAACTCCCTTGCAATCCATATATATAGTACAACAAATAGTGGCCATATGAACCACTTACATAACTTTACATCGTTGGTTTAACAAACTTCCAACTTTCTTCTTTCCTTTTCTTTTCTTATTTTCTTGATTTTTTTTTTCCTTTTTTTCTTTTTTTTTTCTTTTTTTTTCATAACAAATAAAAAACAAATGGTGTAAAATTTTACCACTTCACCATCACAAAAAAATCTTCATAACTTCAGATATAAAAATAATAGTGAAAGTAGTAAACACACAAAAAAATAAACTAAAAATTATACAATATGTACTTTCACTCCAATTGCATTGTGCAATTTCCTGACCTAACCAAAGATAATGAATTACGCACGCGAACACAGGTAACGTAAGGAAACGCACTTTGCCTAAAGCAACTAACCACGGACATTAATCTATAGGGTAGGCTAAGGTGTAAGGGTGTAACGAAACAATTAACATTGGTGTAAGAAACGAAAGGAATGGCTCTGAGGGTTTTTCTAGGGGTATCTTACTCTAAAAATGAGAGTAAACAAATGGGTTTATATGGGGTTAACTAACCAGTGTAGTTAGTTAATAATACAAAACATATAAAGGCTATTTGGGTGTAATCCTAGAAATTTACCAATTTAGACAAGTCACTCCAATTATATAAATAATACTCATTATGGTGGTCTCGAATAGTATACAAGCCAAGTTCTAAAGTTTACTACAAGTCACCAGCACACTCAAATATTTGTGGAATTTGGGTAAAATATTAGGAAACGGAATAGGCTTAATTCTCACAATTTGGAAATAAGGGTTATGTGTGCGGTCATGCAACTTAGATTTAACAAAAACATGCTAGAAATTTTTTAAATTTAGGTATATTAAGTACATATTAAGCATATTTTTGAAAAATAAGGACAAGTAAATGTTCTAATTCTCCATCCCCCCACTTAAGATAAACAACGCCCTCGTTGTTTAATTTGAAATTAAAAACAAGAAATTAAAAGAATTGGAACGGAAAACTCCCCTGAGATTTCCTCGGTATGATCCTCCATTATAAGAATGCGAGCATATAAAATGTGGGAGTTCATTAACATCTTCAATTGTTCAAGCCTATAAAAATATAGAGACCACAGAAAAAGGAAACTCGAGAACATCTCATTAATCATCAGTTAGAAAATAAAAATGCAAAAAAAAAAAATTACAGGTCAGAGTGTCGATGCGCCGTATCCATGGAATATTGGATACGCCGCATCAACTACCTGCAGAAAATACTAAATACCCCAGGGGTCAATACGCCGTATCCACAGACAAGGATGCGTCGTATTGAAAACAAACAATGCGCCGTATTCACAGACAAGAATACGCCGTATCTGTCTTCCTAAGACAGAATCACATAAACAGAAAAACACACAGAAACTAACAAAAACAAATAAAAACTAAAATACCAATAAATCAAATTAAACAATCACTCCCCGGCAGCGGCGCCAAAAACATGATGTGTTTTTTTAGGTCTATAATAAACTACCAAGTTTTAAATTTATTTATCGCCGAACTAACCTATAGACTCTAAACATTAACGAGCAGTGTTCCCGGTCAATGTAGATATTTTCTAGGTAAGCAAGGGTCGTTCACTAGGAGCGAAGCTAAAGTGATCTATTGGTATTCTAATTCTAAACTAACTAGAAAGCAAGTAAATGTTTTTGGGGTTTTAGCCTGAGAGGCTATCACGATTTTTATGTGTTTAATTAACCTAAATGCAAGAAAATAAATAACTAACTAAATACAAGTAAATTAAAGATAGATGAAGATCAGATAGGAAGAACGAGTTAGCCAAGTTTAATCCATTTTATAGTTATACATGCTTATGTCTACTTGTTTTAATTCATTCAATTGTTTAGTCGCCAATCCGATTATTAACCCTGTCACGATTAAATAACCTACCATCGTGGTGGGAAAGAGGACATGATCATAGTGACTCGTCTAGCATCAATACTAACTTATTGCTTTAAACCATCTAACCTAGTTCGGTATTACACGCTACTAGTCCTATTAGGTTGTAGACACGTTCCGTTTATGCCAAACAATGATTCCTAATAAGGATTCGGGTTAACACGCATATAACTCAACCAAGGCAACCACAATTACAGGAAGTTAAGTCACATCAATTAAAGTTATAAGGATCATAACCTAGTTACATAGACTTCTACTAGTTATAAGCAATAAACGAGTTTTTATCGACAAGCACCCAATCCAATAACAAAGTAAATCAATCAACACAATCATATAAACTAATAAAACTTCATAAACATGGCTAACACCTAAGAGTGTTAGCCCATAATCTCAGCAAAAGATAGAGTGTACATCAAAATTAAACATAAGAAATCCATAGACAAATTTATTATGCTAACCGAATGATACACAAAGTTAAGTATTGAGATGTTCTTCATCGATCTTCGAGGATGGAAGGAGGAGGTGTTAGGGACGTTTTTGGGGTGTCCCCAACTGATAAAAGTGATGCCAAAGTCGTTCTAGGGCTTTGGTATTTATAGGATTAAGCAAGAGTAGCCTCCAAGGTTTACCAAAAATAATCTGTTGTTGTTCCAACCCTGATACGGCACATCTAAAAATCCTATGCGCCGCATCTCCTTCAGAAATAGATATGTTTCCTTTTTCTCTTCGTGTGGCCGCTTGAATCACCTAAAACGGAGTCCGGATGAAGATTTTATGACCAAAACAGTGAAGCATCTTCTAAAGTTGTTACGTAAACGTTATTTCTTCATATGACTTTGATTCTTCACTTGCTTTCTTGATTAAGGCTCGTTTACGGCGTATCTCAAGGATTGGATACGCCGTATTCAATGTAATCCCATCTTGGTCTTCAAATAGCTAGGGCTTCTATACGGCGCATTCATAGAATCTGATACGCCGTATTCTTCAAATATCTCATGTTTTTCAAATCGACCAAGTTTCATATACGGCGTATTCCAAAAGATGGATGCGCCGTATTCATCAAAGTCAGGAAAGGTCTTGAAATCTTCAAAGTATATGGATATGGCGTATCTAATTAGCATTGATACGCCGTATAGAGTGTCTGATCAGTAGGCTTTGTTTAATATCTTCGTTTTTGCTCCACAATACGTCTTGTTCCATAACTTTCTCCAATTGCTCCAATATTACTGAGATTTACAAAAGTAAATGATTAAGTACCAAATCTCATATAAAGTAATATAAAACAAGCAATAAACATAAGATAAATGATGCTAATAATATGTCGTTATTTGATGTCATCACTATGGTTATACACGAGATGTTAAACGAATGAGCCGAGGTGATATGGTTATACACGAGATGTTAAACGGATGAGTCGAGATGCTATATATAGTTATACACGAGATGTTAAACAAACGAGCCGAGATGCTATGGTTGTACACGAGATGTTAAACGAACGAGCCGAGATGCTATGGTTATACACGAGATGTTACCAAAACACTTCCCACAAAAATATCACGTCATCCGTCACTAAATTTTCCCACCAAAATTTTCCCATCAAAATCTTGGCGCCAATACTTCCCACCAAAAACAGATCTACTCTTATATATACTCTATCCTAAAAACTTATCCTCACAACCTCACAACCACTCAACCTCACAACCACAAAGACACTGTTATGGTCAAGATGGCGGAATTTGAAGCTTTTCCTTGTCCTTGTGGATGAGGAGACGTAATTCTGCGAGAATCGCATAAACCTTACTCCCGTGGTAAACTATACTATGCGTTTCCTTTATCAAAGGTGAACAATTACATACTTTTTTGTGTATTATATAAATAATTTGGTTAGTTGTTAAAAATAATACTCCCTCCGTCCCTAAGTAAATGTCCACTATTGACTTTTTAAGTCTCCCCTTTTTAACTTTGACCTTAAATTATTTCATTTGTGTTATGTAATTATTGATGCGAAATATATGAATGGATTGGGTTTTAAAAGTATTTTTCATTGGTATACTTTTTATCAAGTATTACATAACACAAATGAAATAATTTAAGGTCAAAGTTAAAAGGGGAAGACTTAAAAAGTCAATAGTGGACATTTATTTAGGGACGGAGGTAGTAGTTTTTACTCTTTAATAGGGGGGACAAAGGACTATTGATGCGATTTTTTTTTATGGAAGGAGGAACGAATCGCCAAAATGACCGGTTCTCTTGGAGCTTCAACGCCTCCAACTCATTCCATAAGACCATCCATAACTCCAACTCGTTACACTGCAGGACCTTCAACATCGAGTCCTGGAAATACAGAGTGCTCAAACTGTATCAAACTGAATCACCAGATAGTAGTACTCAATAAAATGCTAGAAGTGTATATGCATCCCAACAACCGCACAATTGAATCAACTGCCTTATTTCACGACCTTTATAATGACATGCTAGGCGGCATGAGAAATCTTCATATGTAGTGTTGTTGTTGTTGTTGTTGTTGTTGTTGTTGTTGTTGTTGTTGTTGTTGTTGTTGTTTGTTGTGTGTTTGTTGTGTTATTGTTGTTGTTTAATAAAATGTTGTTGTTGTTGTGAAAACTGATGTCGAACGTGCTCTATATTTTTAATTTGTACGCTTAAATGTTGGAGTAATATGTATGTTTTGAATATACATTTTTTCAACACTAAATTACATATGCACAACGAATGGAACTGAAGGAACAATATCACAATTAACAAACACAAAGGCAAACCGTTTATTTAAAACACGACAAGCAAACGAAACAGATAAAAGGAAACAACTCGACAACTAAACGAAACAACTCAAACTAAACAACTCGACAACCAAACGAAACAACTCAAACTAAACAACTCGACAACCAAACAGATCAAACAAAACAACCCGTTTATTTTTTTTGCGGCTACTTCCTGGTTTGCTTGAACTCGCACCATCTTTTCCCTTCCTTGCTCTCATTTCCTTGTGATGTGCAAACGCAGCTTCCAGATATGTTACTCTATTTTCCAGATTATCAAGTTTGTTGTCGACGTCATACGTGCTTTCAGCTTCATCGTCACCTCCAACAGCAGCAGTTTGAGCTTCAGCAGCAGCAGCTTGAGCTTCAGCAGCATGTTGAGCTTCAGCAGCATCTAGCTCTTCCAAATACTCTCGATAGTACGGCTTTTTCCTCAACCATTCCAGAATCCGGTCTCTCTGCCACGGTGCACAGCTCGCATAAGAACCATATTCATCATAAATTTCCCAGCCCCAATGAAGTATAATTTCAATATATAGAAGCTCATGTGATAAAGCCTTCGACCACTGATAACGCTTAAAGTTAACATGTTTTTAGAAGCGTTATTAGTGTTTTTGTGTATGTTATTTGGTTGTTTTTATATGCTTTTGCCACTAAATCGTATCAAAGTATGTTTTTGTAGCATATGTAGCCAAATGTAGGAAAAACGGAGAAAAAGTGAAGAAAATGAAGTATATGCGATTACACGAAGATTCACAAG
>LBNU01038578.1:18367-37768 GCA_014162995.1 Artemisia annua
ATCCCCACACTTAAAGCACTTCCTTTCGCTTTTCCCATTCTTGTCGTCCTTGTTTCTATGCGATGTCTTTCTTTCATCAAATGGTTGTCTAACGTATCTTCCTCGTCTTTAAAAGAATTTCTTGAAATCTCTCACGGCCATAGCGTATTCTTCGTCATCACTTTCGGATGTTGAGTATTCTTCATCACTTGAATCATTCTTTGCCTTTAATGCAATTGATTTGCTTTGCTCCCTTTTTCCTCTAACCATTTCGGAATCTTTCTTTATTATCACTTCATGCATTTTCAAGTTTCCGATTAGTTCATCAAGTTGTAGAGTTGATAGATTCTTTGATTCTTCAATAGCCGTCACCTTAGCACGCCACTTCGGATGGAGAGCCCTAAGAAATTTCCTTAAAAAAATTCTTGCTAGAAAAATTCTCATCAAGTGCTTTTAAACTTGTGATGATTGTGTTAAATCTAGTAAAAGCATTATCTATCGATTCCTCTTCCGGAATCGTGAATTGTTCATATTGTTGTACAAGAAGATCTATTTTATTATCTTTGACTTGACTATTACCTTGGTGAGTTATAAGTAAAGAATTCCAAATTTCTTTTGCGGTATTACACATAAAAATTCTTTCATATTCTTTGCGTGGTAACGCATTATAAATCACCATTTTAGCCTCATTATTTTTAGAAAGTTTCTTTTTCAAATCATCGCTTTGTTTTTCATAAGAAACAAGTTCATCCTTTTTAGTTTCCGAATTATATTGTAAAGGAAGAAAATCACCATTAGTAATAACATGCCAAAGATCTAGATCCTTTGATTTCACATAAGTTTCGAATCGATTTTTCCAATATAAAAATCCATCACTTTCAAATAGTGGTGGTCTTTGCATAGATTGCCCTTCTAAATATTTTTCCGATTCCATAGATCGATTCAAGTTTTAAAATACAATATATTTTAAAAATCTTGTTTGACGTGGCTCTTGATACCAATTGTGGAAAACTAGAAGGGGGGGTTGAATAGTTTTACGTCCGTTTTAAAATTTATGAAAACAAGTTTGTTTTAAAAACTTCGATTCTAGTTTATGTGAATTCAAGACTTGCACTATATGAACAAATATATATTACTAACTAACTAAGCTACTATAGTATAAGTAAATAAGTAATGAATGAGAAGAGTTAGAAAGATCAAACCACAACACAAGGATTTATAGTGGTTCGGCTACAAGGACACCTTCCTTGTTCCTACTCCACTCCCCGAGTCACCTACTCGAGAGTTTTCTTCACTATGTCAACAAACTCCCTTGTGGCGGAGAAACCTTACACAACTTTCGCTTACACCGGCTTAACGACACAAAGCTAGATGTCGGGTTCTAATTCTAGCTAGAACCAATCTCACAACACAACACAACTTCTTCACAACTTGAGCACACCACGACTTCGTCACAACTTCACACCACTACACTACTTCTTCTTCTCCCTACACAACTTCTACTTCTCTCTACACTACTTATTACAAGCACAACACAACTATACAAATAATGTACACAATATACACAACTACACTACAATACTTCTTGAGCTTTGTTTGTTGAAGGAGTATTCTTCTTTTGCACTTTGAATGAGGATGGATGTGAAGGGATTGAATCACTTGAAACAAGGATTAGTAATCTAATGATCAAAGGGTTTTGGAGGATGTTTAGAGAGATTTGAGATCTGAAATTTTCGTGCAAAAGGTGAGGAAAAATACCAGATTTAAGGTGGTATTTATAGGGAAAAATTCTGACAAAATCTGACACAGGAGCGTGGCCGGTCCCCTTAATTCATGGCCGGTCCCCTTAAAATTAAGGGGACCGCCCCTTATAATTAAGGGGGCCGCCCAGCTGTAACGGCCAGATTTTCTTGTCTTTAGTGGGGAAAGTTTATTTGGTGAAAAACTAACTGATTTTGGTTAAAAATTTGAATTCATATATTTAGTATGATTAAAACATTTTTCTTTATTACCAAAATTGTTTTTCAAAAATATATAATATGTTTATATAATTAAATAAACTTTGTAGTAATTAATTAAATACCCCTTTGATCATGAGATGTATTAAGCACTTGTTTATTCATACCTTAAGTGATTAAGTTGGATATAATGATATAAACTAGCTTAATACTTGTTTACGTAGTAATCTTACGTTTAATGATTTTACATTTTGTGATCGTCAAAACGTAGAGATATCGAAAAATATAAATAACGTTTTTATGCATTATTTATGTCAACAATTTTGTATGAAACATGTGGAATGCCTGCACAATTATATATTTATATTAAATGACAAACAAACTTTGAAAATAAAACACTACGGTTCCAATATAAGATAGTTTTCAAAAGAGATTACCCCGTTTAAGTTCCTACTATTGCAAACAGTTCTACCAGTCTTCATATTCAGAAGTGTCGCCACATTCTTCCAAGGAAGCATATTGTGGCCACATAGCCTGAACAAAACAACTCATAATACTTAATATGTGTCGTTGTTCCTCCAAACATGTTAAGTGCAAAATAAACTTGCAATCCGAAATAATAGCTAAAGGATAATCTAAAGATTAAATAATCATGAAATAGAATTAGTAAAGGACATACCCGGAAGAATATTACAAATGATCTACGCGAAGTACCCATTTTTTACGATCCATATAAGTGCTATCTTTCAAATCCAACCTCTGAAGAATAAACAACCTAACAAATTGAAAATTTTAGTTTTGCAATTCGTACAAATATAAAAAAACATTCGTCACAATTGATTTATTATGTGATTCAAAATCAAAAGTTCAAAACCAAAAAATTGAAATCCCATAAACCCACTAAAAAATGAAATCACACTAACATAAGTAATAATTATTAATTATACCTGTGCACATTTGCAAACAATTACATATGTTAAACACAATTGAATTATAATTAATCAAAATCAATGCAAAATCTATTATAAATGAATCAAAACAAAATAAAATTGATTATTAAAAACCAATACACATCAAAGCAAATATATTAAATTTCAAACATATTAAGTTGAATATGCACAAATTAAGAGATAATTACCGATTTGAAGACTCTTTAGCAAAAACCCACTGCATGGATCGCGTCGAGATCTTACGGTTAATGATAAAGACAGAATCATATGATTTCAATTCAAAAATCGAACTTATTTTTGAAGATGACTGGCACTGGGTCGAGATCGTATGGCCCTTTTTTGTGTTAATTTGAATCGTTGAATTTATTTGAAGAATTGAAACTGACATTGAATTGATATTGGAGTTGGTATTTGTTGGGTTTTAGGATTCTACTTCTGAGAAATTGTTTAAGTGTCAATCTGCTGATGTATACTGAATCTGCTGCTAAGATGCTGAATCTGGTGCTAGTGTAAACAGACTGCTGCTAAGCTGGAAAGTGCTGCTAGAAGGATTGCAAGACACTGCTGCTCAGAGATTATTATAGAAACGTGTCTTGTAATTATAGTAAAGATTGTATAAATATTCTATATGTTTAGAATATCTTTTGTTTGTGTAAGAAGTCATTGTACAACCGTGTAGGGTTCCTTGTCTATAAAAGGAGATCCCTAGGGTTAGAATATGTACGTGTTTGTGAAAAAGTCGAATCACTTCAAGGTTGTAAACCCTAGCATTGTTAGAGTGCTCGTATTAATATATTGAAGTGTTTAAGTGTGATAATATTGTTCTTGTGTTCATCTTAAGTTAAGCAATATATTCCGAGTATTGTTTAAGTTAGTTACAATTCAAGTCAGCTTCTATATAAGATCTACTGCTCAACTGGGATCAACAAGTGGTATCAGAGCTTGTGATCTAGAAGCTGTGATCAAGAAGAACTCAAGTACTCTTAAACTCTGTTCATAACCTCAACTGAAGCCATGGGTGATGACACACTTATGGTTACTGCCTCCAAGGTGCCAATGCTCAAGCAAGGAGGATATGAGCTGTGGAAGATGCGAATCAGGCAATATATGCGCATGATTGACTACAAGATGTGGAATGTTGTTCTGGAAGGTGACAAATTCCCTGTGGTTGTCGATGGGAAGGAGGTACCCATCAAAAGCAAGGAAGATGAAGATCAAAGGAAGCTGGAGATCAAGACTCACAGTATTCTCATGATGGGAATACCTAATGAGTATCAGCTTGATTTTGAAAGCTGTGAAACTGCTAAGACTCTTATGAATGCTGTTGAGACAAGGTTTTGTGGCAATGATGCTACTAGAAAGTCAAGGAAGAATGTCTTAAAGCATCAGTTTGAAAACTTCACTGCTTTAAGTGGAGAGAATCTTGATGGTACCTATAACAGGCTTCAAAAGCTTATAAGCTACTTGAAGCTTGTGGGCTACACAGTTCTTGAAGAAGATATTAATCTCAAGTTTCTCAGAAGCCTTGCACCAGAATGGAGCATGCATACTGTTGTGTGGAGAAACAAAGCTGATTTTGAAACAATGAGCTTGGATAATCTATACAACAATTTGAAAGTATATGAATCTGAGATGAACATCTCATCTAGTTCATCTACTTCATCCTCTGCTGCTCAAAATATAGCTTTTGTGTCTTCTAAAACTTCTAACTCTTCAGACACTCACTCTGCTGCTTATGGTGTATCTGCTGCTAGCACTAGCAACTCTGCTGCTGGTTCTAACAACAGTGATACTATGAGTGATGCTGCTATTTGTGCTTTCTTGGCTGATCTTACTACAGGTACTCAAGTTCTAAATCAGGATGCTGATCATATTGATCCTGATGCTCTTGATGAGATTGATTTGAAGTGGCAAATGGCTATGTTAACCTTGAGAGCAAGAAAGTTCTTGAAAAGAACTGGTAAACAGCTTAAGTATAAGCCTCAGGGTAACATGGGATTTGACAAGTCATTGATGGAGTGTTACAATTGCAACAGGAAGGGGCGCTTTGCCAGGGAATACAGAGCTCCAAAGAAGATTGTAGAGATTCCCAAGAAGACTGAAGATGAGTCAAAGCCTTCTACTGCTTTGGTGTCTTGTGATGGGTTAGGTGACTATGATTGGAGTGACATGGTTGGAGAAGAACCACATCAAGGTTTCATTGCCGAAGTAAAGACTCAAGGCATAACTTTGCTCTTATGGCCTATGCTTCTTCATCATCTGGTTCTGACTCTGAGGTATCCAATGAGTCTAATGCTTCTACTTGTTCTTTTCAATCTTGTGTTGACACTATCGAAGAACTTAAAACTAGGAATGATAGTCTTAGGCAAGAAGTTGAGTCCCTAAAACTTGATAACTTAGGTTATAAAGTAGGAATTCAAAATGTTGAAAGAAGACTTGAATATCTTAAAGAGATGGAGTTTGAATATGTTGATAGAATTAATATACAGGATGGTGAGCTTTTTGTTAAAAATACTGAGATTGAAACACTTAAAAGAAAATTAACAGAAGCAGAACAAGCTAGAGATGAGGCTCTTGCAGATAAAGATAAGCATATTGTAAGAGTTGAAAAACAAAAGTTTGCTTCAACTGCCATAGATCATACTATTAAGTGTCAATTAATGAGAAAAGGAAGTGGCATAGGATACAATGAAGTAGCTCCTCCAATGAAAAGTGCCTTTGCACCACCAGGAAAGGAGTTATCCTTCATTAGTATCACAGAAGATATCAAACCTAGTGAAGAAACCAGTAATGTGCCTATTCAAACAACTAGGATTGATAATAAAAAGTTTTCTGATGAACTTATCATTGAAGATTGGGTTTGAGATAGTGAGGATGAACAGACTGAGCCAACACTAAGTGTTAAACAGGAAGAAATTCCTAAAGTTGACGAGTCTAGAGTTAAACAGGTTAAGTTCCTAAAACCTGTGCTAGGTCATAATATGTCTAGAAAAGTTGTTGAAAATAATGAGGAACCTAGACATTGTATGAAAAGGTTTAATAACAAGCCTAGGGGTAATCAAAGAAATTTCAATAACCTAGTTTCTCACAAATTAGGTAATGATTTTCAGTTAAGGAAGAAGGCATGTTATAAATGTGGTAGTTTTGAGCATCTCATTGCAAATTGTAATGACTACCAAAAACCTGTTTGGAACCAACATACAAGAGTGAATCATCAAAACTTTTCAAAAAGGACTCACTCTCCTTCCAAAAGACAAATGGTTCCAAGAGCAGTTTTATTGAGATCTGGTGTTACTAGATCCATTGTAACTACTCAACCAAACATGCCTTTTCATAATAAAGCAACTGGTCCTAGTGCTAGTCCAAAAGTAGACTCTGCTGCTAAGGCAAAAGACTCTGCTGTTGTTTCAAAAGTCATAACAGATATAGTTGTTGGAAATCATTTTTATGCTGTAAAGGCCTCAGCTTGCTGGACTTGGAAACCCAAATCAAATGTTTTACCTAAAGTTTCCAACACCAGCAGTGCATCAATGGACCTCACCAAGTATAACTATGTTGATGCACATGGCAGATCCAAGTCAGTAATGGCTTGGGTCAAAAAGAGAAACTGATTTCTCTACTTTTCATGTGCAGGGCAATCTCCAAGATGATCTAAAAGACAAAGGAATTGTTGATAGTGGTTGCTCTGGACATATGACAGGAGACATATCCCAACTTGAAGATTTTAAGCCAATGGAAAATGGTGGATATGTTGCCTTTGGAAATGATGTCAAAGGAGGAAAGATTATAAGTACTGGTACAATCAAAACAGGAAATCTGGATATTGAAAAAGTGTTCCTTGTGGATGGACTTAAGTTCAACCTCTTTAGTGTCTCACAGATGTGTGACAAAAGGAATTTTGTTCTTTTTACTGACACTGAATGTCTTATCCTTTCTCCTGACTTAAAGTTGCCAGATGACAAATTTGTGCTACTCAGAGTCCCTAGATCTGATAACATATACAGTGATCATATATAGAACATAGTTCCTAAAAGAGCTTTAACTTGTCTACTTGCAAAGGCCACTATTGATGAATCCAAATTATGGCACAGGAGACTTGGACATTTGAATTTCAAAACTGTGAATAAATTGGTCAAAGGAAATCTTGTGAGAGGATTACCTTCAAAAGTTTTTGAAAATCTTGCAACCTGTGTTGCCTGTCAAAAGGGTAAACAACACAGAGTGTCTTTTAAGTCCAAAGTTGTTAATACCAATACCAAGCCTTTACATTTGCTTCATATGGATTTATTTGGACCTGTTTATGTAAATAGTCTGAATAGGAAGCAATATTGCCTAGTTGTCACAGATGATTTTAGCAGGTTTACATGTGTGTTCTTTCTAGCTTCTAAGGATGAAACCACTGAGATTCTAAAAGAATTCATAACTAGAATAGAAAACCTAATAAATCATAAAGTTAAGATAATCCGATGTGATAATGGAACTGAATTTAAGAATTATGCTATGAATCAGTTCTGTGTGGGTAAGGGTATTTTAAGACAATACAGTGTTGCTAGAACTCCTCAACAAAATGGTGTAGCAGAAAGGAGAAATAGAACATTGATTGAGGCTGCTAGGACTATGTTGTCAGATTCTAAGTTACCTATACCTTTTTGGGCTGAAGCAGTGAACACTGCCTGCTTTTTACAAAATAGGAGTAAGGTAGTTAAGCCTCACAATAAGACCCCTTATGAAATATTTCATGGTAAAAAGCCAATGATAGCTTTCTTTAGACCATTTGGGTGTCCTATTACCATCTTAAATACCAAAGACCAGTTAGGCAAGTTTGATGAGAAGGCTAATGAAGGTTATTTTGTTGGGTACTCCATAAATAGTAGAGCTTTCAAGCGGTACAACAAGAGAACCAAATTTGTAGAGGAGAATTTGCATATTAAGTTTGATGAGAATAAACCTAATACTGCAAAGACAGAACCTGAGTGGCTGTTTAATATTGATATGCTAACCAAAACCATGAATTATGAGCCAGTGATTGCAGGTGTAGATACTAACCATGTTGAAGGTACAAAAGACACTGTTTCTGCAGCTAAAGATGCAAAGAAATCCACACCTCAAGAAGAGTTTATTTTGGTTGAAAAATGGAAGCTTGGTCCAACTATCATTCCCACTCAGGAGACCAACAGCTCACAAGATGATCATTCTCCCAGGGGAGATGGGGGGGAGGTATGAAATCATCTAGTGAAGCACAAGTGGTAAATAATGAGCCACTTTTGGATGGTGTCACAAAGGAAACTACTTCTAGCAGTAGTTTGTCTGATTCTGCTGCTACACCCACAGAAAACTCTGCTGCCGAGCATACTGCTTCTCCAACAGCTCTCAAGTTTCCTACAGATGGCACACAAGGCATATCCTTGGTTGACACATCTACAGATGATCCAGAGATGCCTGGATTGACTGAAATATATGAAGATACAGATGATGAAGGTCTTGATGGTGAAATTTTTGGTGCTCAAACTGACTTCAACAACATGGAACTTAACATTCCTATCAGTCCTACAAAGACAACAAGAATTCATAAGCATCATCCAAAAGAAAATATTTTGGGTGATCCATCATCAAATGTTCAGACAAGGAATAAGACAAAGGAACTGCTTCACAAAAGTTTCTTTGCTAGATCTTTACATCAAAGAAATAGTCATAAAGATCTACAGAATTGCCTTTTTGCTTGTTTTCTATCACAGATAGAACCCAAGAATGTATATAAAGCCTTACAAGAAGCAAGTTGGGTGGAAGCAATGCAGGAAGAACTTCTCCAATTTAGGATACACGAAGTTTGGACCTTGGTTGATCTACCTAATGGAAAGAGGGCTATTGGGACTAAATGGGTTTTCAGGTGTAAAAGAGATGAAAGAGGCATTGTGATAAGAAACAAAGCAAGATTAGTTGCTCAAGGATACACACAACAAGAAGGCATTGATTATGATGAAGTATATGCACCTGTGGCAAGGATTGAGGCCATTAGACTGTTTTTGGCATTTGCTTCATATAAAGACTTGTATCAAATGGATGTGAAAGGTGCTTTTCTGTATGGGGAAATCAAAGAGGAGGTTTATGTGTCACAACCACCTGGTTTTGAAGATCCAAATTTCCCTGACAAAGTTTATAGAGTTGAAAAAGCACTGTATGGTCTGCATCATGCTCCCAGGGCATGGTATGAAAAGTTGTCAACCTACTTGCTAGACTGTGGTTACACTAAGGGTAGGATTGATAAAACTTTGTTCATTAAGAAGAACAAAGATGATATTTTGCTGGTTCAAGTCTATGTTGATGACATCATCTTTGGTTCTTCAAGCAAAGCTATGTGTGAGGAGTTTGAGAAGATAATGAAAGACAAGTTTTCCATGAGCTCTATGGGAGAACTTACCTTCTTTTTGGGATTACAAGTGAAACGAAAGGAAGATGGCATATTTATTAGCCAAGATAAATATGTGGCTGATATTTTGAAGAAGTTTGGATTCACAGATGCCAAGCCTGCAAAGACTACTATGGAAAAAGACAAACCATTGCTTAAAGATGAGGAAGGCAAAGATGTGGATGTTCATGTATATAGATCAATGATTGGTTCATTGATGTTCTTACAACATCAAGACTAGACATTATGTTCTCTGTTTAAGCATGTGCAAGATTTCAAGTTACTCCTAAAGAATCACATCTCAATGCTGTCAAGAGAATCTTTAGATACTTAAAGCATCAACCAAAATTGGGGCTTTGGTATCCTAAGAATTCACCATTTGAGTTAGAGGCCTTCTCTGACAGTGATTAAGCTGGAGCATGCTTGGATAGAAAATCTACAACAGGAGGTTGTCAATTTCTTGGAAGTAGGTTGGTGTCATGGTAATGCAAGAAACAAACTGTGGTGGCAAATTCTTCAACAGAAGCTGAGTATGTGGCTGCTTCTAGTTGCTGATGAGGCGAAAAATGTACCACTTTTGAGGGGTCATTTAAGCCCGGATTCGCGTTTATTTGATCAAATATTGCCCTAAATCGTTCCTTTTGTCATTTTAGGTCCTTTGAAGTGAAAATCTGGAAAAGGAAGCATTTTGGACGTTTTTGGAGCGAAAAGTGAAGAAAACAACAAAGTCTTCAAATCCAAGCTGGAAGTTGACTTTGACAGCGTCAGGATACAAGATGACGGCGTCAGAAGTGACAAAAGAGGTGGATTGGAAAATTATAACGTGACGGGCCAGAAGTTTTTGTGGAGGGAACCTTGACGGCGTCAACCTTTAGCAACGCTAAGGCCGTCACTAGTTAACCCAAAGCGTGACGGCCCAGAGCTATTTGCTCTTGACGGCGTCAGACTTGGATCTAGGCAATACGAATGAATTTTGGCGGCGGGTTGACGACGTCACAAGCCACAACATGACGCCGTCAGACCTAATACTCTATATATAGTTTTCATTGTTTTCATGCTTAAGTGTGTTGGAATTTTAGGGAGAACTTTCATAAACCCTAGCACGAATTTTGTTCCTTTTCTAAGGGTTTCAAACCCTTGAATCTTCCATGTTCAATTGAAGATAAGTATTCCATTAATCATTCAATATGTTTATGTGTTGTTTGATTCTATCTTACGCTTGTCTTTTAATTAACATGCTAGGCTAGGCTTTTTGTTGTGTTTGCTTAGATGTAGCGAAACCTAGTTATTGATTATGAGTTGATTGTTTGTTATTAATTGTATTGGATGAATGATATCGATGTTAGGCTTAAGAAAATTGGCAGATCTCCATTTTGGTAACATGCTTGAACGTCTTAAGAAACATGAATCGGATGTGCACTACGATTATTAGGTTATATTTAATGCGTGAGCGACTATCCGGGATACCATGTTAGGAGCTTTTAGTCGGCTCGACATAGGATTGAGGTAGAAGCTTATAGAGTTAGGGAAGATCGTGCGCACCCCTACGACTAGTATTAAGGAATATAACCCGTCATCCACGCAATTGTAACAAGCTAATCAACTTATAAAAGATAACTAGGGAGTAGTGAAACCTAAGTAAACACATTTTCTCTCATATAAGGTTTCCTCCACATTTTATTTTCATTTATTTTATTTTATTTGCATTTGTAGATAAATTGGGTTAGTTGACTAGCAACTAATTCCGCCCATTCCTTCAAACCAGAGATTTTACTTTGCTTTCCATTAAAACATAAAATTACAAAAAGAATCATCCCTCACCTCTAAACCTAGTTAGAATTAGTTTCAATCCTAACGACACTATTCCCAAGCTGAACGATCAATCCCCCGGTACTTGCCACTTCACTATACTACAACGGTCAGGTACACTGCCTGGTGGGGGTTGCAAGCTTCTCGAGATCCCTCGAGAGGTAAAACCTTTTGCGTAGGCGCAATCCTCACGCATCAGTTGATGTGGTCAAGTGCTTCGGATGCAAAATCAATTGCTGGACTATGGGTACAATTTTTTGAACACCAAAATTCATATAGACAATAACAGTACTTTGTGCATAATTAGAAATCCAGTTTTTACTCTAAAGCAAAGCATATTGAGATAAGACACCATTTTATTAGAGATTGCTATGAAAAGAAGTTGATTCAAATTGTTAAAATCCATACTGATCAAAATGTTGCAGATCTACTTACTAAACACTTTGATGTGGGTAGATTTCAATATTTGATTGCAAGTATTGGAATGATCAATCTTTAGAAAACTTATCTCTCTATGTTATTGTAAAATTTTGTAAATGTATTTGTACTGTTATTGATCTTAGATGTTTGTTATCATTGCTAAAAGTGAATGTGCTGCTAAGTCTACTCTGCTGCTATTGGAAACTCTGCTGCTGAGTTAGATCTTGATATTGTAGACTTGTTTGTTTTGTGGTTTTGGACTAATCTTTTGTAGGTTAAGGTTAACATGTACATGTTTGTTGTATGCACAAGAAAGTTATTAAACATCAAAGTAAAAAGTTCATTCCATGGATAAAGGATGCAGATTACAAAGCAAGTTCAAGCAAAACACAAAAAGGTCTACATCACATGATTTCTCCTAACAAGAATACTCCATGGGTCCTTTCCCTTTGTCCTTTGGATCATGCTTCTTCTTCAGATGCATATCCTTGGTCCACACCCTCTTGCAAGTAAGACTAACCACAGCTTTGAGGGGAGGTTTCCTTGATGAATTGGAGGGCTCAGGAACTGGAATAGGAGCCATTGCTGCCAAAGCTGTTTCAAGAGCATGGGCGAGAGCATTTGGGAGCTTTTTGGCAAGCTCAGAAGTGTCTTCCTCTTGAGGAGCTCTTGATGTTCCCTCACCCTTTCTGTTTGTGAGTGATTGATATCTTGGATGGTATGGAAGATAAGCAGCATTGATATCATGCTTAAACTTCCTGGCTTGTTCTTTTGTCCTGCTTCCTCTACGGGGAGGACGATAAGGTGGAAGATATGGTGGAAAAGGAGTGGTGTCAATTGGGAAGTCAAACTCAGAATCAGAAGAAAGATTGATTGTTATAACCAAGAATCATTCTTCAGGAGGTCGGGGATGCTCGAAATAAAGGTTAAACATGGTATATTAGATTAAAGAATTGGGGGAAGATGTGTGTGTTTTCTAGAGAGAGAAAGAGGAGAAACTACACACACCTCCTTATTACAATGAACATCCACCTCTCCTAGTTGCCACTAGGAGAGTATTTATATTACTAAATGCACTAAACTATGTCCTATAGACAGAACTAGTCCTTGTGCTTTTAACTAATGCAATTTCCAACATATAACATTATTTTCAAGGCTAACAATCTCTCCCCAAAGTAATGTTATATGGAAATTGCTTACAATGTTCCCTACAAGCACAATTGAGTAAAAAACAATACAAAACATAAGCACAGCAGCTCTGAGAGTGGTCTTCAAGCACCATAGCTTCTTATACATCTGAGTCTTCTCGGCTGCCATCACTTTGACTTGTAGAGGAACAATGTCTGTGAGTCTAATTAGGGATTAATAATGACCATTACAATACACTCTCCCCTAATTAGTGCTCTCCCCCAAACTAACAACATCTCTGATGAATGCCCTAACTCTGAAGAAGTCTTTTATGATAAACACATGCGAACCGTCTTTAGTCTTCAAACATGCAGCGGAATATGTAAAACGACTGTAGACTCGATCTTCTTCAGGGTTTTCTGTTCGGGGGTACAATGTATCAACATCTTCATCTTCACCAAATGCATTCCAGCTATCTTATAAATCAGCCCAAAACGTACACATGTAATTAACAAAGGTAGAAACGGTTCAGCCTGGTCACATAGACCTTTAGTACTTCATAAAGTACATATTTAGTTCACATTTCTCTCCCCTGATGATTGCGATCTCATCGAAATCAGCATACCAATGTGTTTATGTAGTTGTAACCGGAAGCATCTTTAGAATAGACTATAATCAGCACGTGTGAAGATGTCGATAATCCCAATCTACTAACGATACCATTTGAAATTGTCTAACTCTTTATCAACCTCTGAATGAACAACGACGGCTATTTCCATTAACCCCAAAAGGAAAAACTCAATATGACGAACTTGAGAATGAAGTAAGATTCCCCAGACTTGTGTCTTAAGCTTGTGGTTCCGGTAGTAACTAAGAACGGTGTAGAGAGTTCGTAAACCATCGGATCCCTAAGTACTCAATACTCTTCAACCAACCAACCATCAAGTATGAGANCTGTAGTAACTAAGAACGGTGTAGAGAGTTCGTGAAGCATCGAATCCCTAAGTACTCAACACTCTTCATCCAACCAACCAACAAGTATGAGACGTAACACCTCTTGATTATCCACATCTAAGTGTGACACTGAGCACTACAACGTAACTCCTTTAAGTGATAGTTAACTAGGTCTTCGTCCGTCCACCCCTTGACCTATGAAAACTAGATAAACCAAGTCTTCGTCACCATGTATGTAACCCTTGGTTAACATATATCTATGTGCCCAACAAGTATCTTCGAAAGTCATGCATCCATCCACCCCTAAACTTTGAGATAAATAAGTACGCATCCGTAAGACTTCACTTCAACCCCAAGCAAAAAATAACGAATTCTCCTTGTAGTCACACACTACTGATATTAGCCATCGTCATTGTATTATGATTCTTGATCAGGATCGTTTTAAGCAAAACGTGGTGTGTTTTGAGGTATGATATATTGGTATTTATGTAATGAAACAAATGAATTGAATCATGTTCTGGATAAGGTGTACCAATGATATCATGGAGTGGGTGACGTGATATATTGGTATTCATGTAATGAAACACGTTAATGAATCATGTTCTAGGATAAGGTGTACCAATGATATCATGTATTGGGTGTGGTGATATTAGGGTTTAGGTTTAGTGATTTCCAAATTTCCCTCCAAAAATTGAAGTTGAAAAATTTCTCGCCCAAACTATGAAAATCACTATGAAATGCGAGTGTAAGGTTGCACGAAAAATTTGAGTTATGAAAATTTTTACGCCAAATTTCACCCAAAAATTTTGAATTTTGGCCAAAAAATTTGAATATTAGGTCAAAATTTTCAACGTTAAACCAAAATTGAAATCTCGCGTAAAAATTGAACGTTTAATCTCCTGCAGAAAATAAATTTTACTCAAATTTTCCCGCCAAAAAACTCGCTAACCCAACCATACTCGCTAGCTATGATTCCAAACTCGCTAATAATACTACATACTCGCTAGGTAGATCAACCATACTCGCTAAGTTCAGTTTCTTCCATACTCGCTAAGTTCATGAACTAGCAATACTCGCTAGACGAATTAATGAACCATACTCGCTAGCTAAGGAGACTCCATACTCGCTAGATGCAAGAAAGAAACCATACTCGCTAACTCGGTTACACCATACTCGCTAGCCAAGTCAATACTCGCTAGCCCATCATAGCATACTCGCTATACCATAAGCACGAACCCATACTCGCTATTGTGGGGTTTATAGTTTTCATACTCGCTAAATTAGGGTATGAACTTGTACGAGCAGCCACAAGAAAAAAAACCCACGAATAGCCATTAGAATCACCATTAAAACCCAAAAACCCATTCACACAAACTCCTAATAGCCTATATGAACGATCTAGATGAGACCCAAAGTGTAAACACCCACGAATCTCATCAAAACCAATCGAATGGCTACTAAAACACCCAAAAACACCACGAATCGCCCCTGGTTAGCTCTGATACCAATTGTAAAAACCAAGAATCTATATTCAGGAGGTCGTGGATGCTCGAAATAAAGAGTAAACATGGTATATTAGATTAAAGAATTGGGGAAGGTGTGTGTGTTTTCTAGAGAGAGAAAGAGGAGAAACCACACACACCTTATTACAATATGAACATCCAACCTCTCCTAGTTGCAACTAGGAGAGTATATATACTACAAAACACTAAAACTATGTCCTATTGACAGAACTAGTCCTTGTGCTTTGATCTAATGCAATTTCCAACATATAACATTATTTTCAAGGCTAACAAATTCTTTGGGACCATGACTCATAGTCAGTTCTGTCGAGCATAGGAGGTCGAGTATCAGACCCAGCAGCTTGGATGTCATCAATTGAAGCCATAGTTGTCATGGTGTAGTCTTAAACGGGATTTTACAAGTCGAGACTTAAACCGAGAAATAGATTCTTTCCCAGGATTTTACTAAAGTCAACAGAGAAAATCGAAAGACGTAGTATGAGAAATGGACTTAGAATGAGAGCTTGAATAAGTCACAATTTGTGCTGAGAATCAAGTCGAGTCAAGTCAAGTAACAATATATCCGATTGTGATAAGTCAAGCCGTAAGAATTAACTCACAACGTCAAATCACACTCAAATTAATCGAAACGACTTAAGTTACAACGATTCCCGAAACACAAGTAGTCAACAAATCAAAGTAATCTCAAGCTGAGCAAATCGCTAAAACCATCACAAATCAAAAGTTAATCGCTGAAGAAGAAACTAATCGCTACCCAAAGATAATCGCTAGTCCAAACTTAATCGCTGAAAAGGTAATCGCTACACCAACAAATCGCTGAAAATTAATCGCTGATGAAGTAATCGCTAAATACAGCCAATCGCTAAAAAGCTAATCGCTGCATTTAGTTAAACGCTAATCAGGACTTAATCGCTGGAGAGATAATCGCTGAACAGATCTAATCGCTAAACACAGCAAATCGCTAGAAAGCTAATCGCGGGTGTTTAGTTAATCGCTATCCACAAAAAGACAGAGTGTACTAATCGCTATCCAGAAGAATCCAAACCAGTCGCTGTCTAGCGATTTGTCTGGTTGTCCAAATATAGTAATTCCCGCTTAATCTCTAGAACTTAAACGCTAACCAGAAGACTTAATCGCTACCATGAACAACTTAACAGTCGACTTAATCGCTATCTAGAAAACGCCCAAAAATCCTTCACACCACCAAACCAGTGAAAGATATGACTATTCCAACTAAAGAACTATGTAACTATAACACCACTAAACACGAAAGTACAACCATATCACATCATATTACACTAACAAGATCAAACCAAGGTGTTTTTCAAGAAAAACTATTCCAACCAATAACAACCACAAAAACCAACCAAAATCCGTGAATCCAAGGCCCTAAGATGAAACCTAGGTTCTTGATACCAATTGTAGGATACTCATAAACATAAACTCGTGTGGTCTTGTGATTTATGGTTCGAATAGAAGAAGAAAACTAGAGAGAGAAAGAGTAGAAGTTGGGAGCCTTTTAGAGAGAGAAAGAAAGAGAAATATGTATTAACTATGTGAAAAGGTTCAACCCTTCCCATGTGTGGGATGGGTTATTTATACTTACAAATGGATGAATGCCTCTACTAGGCTGTGGAGCGAGCTGACAGAGGGTTACAGACCTGACTCGACACCACAAATACTAACTAAAGCTAGACTACATTCTTACTAATATAATAAATACTACGAGCTACATGATGCTTAACAATACTTGGGGTGACCGAATCTTCAATAAGAAAAACGTATTCCTAACAATACTTGTATTATATTGAACAATATGATTTTAAAAGACGACGGGATGGCAATATCACCGGTTCATATAATGGATCCGCCGGTCGCGCCAGTTTATGATGATAGTGTGCTACAGGAGTTACTCGACGAAGATATCTATAACCGTCTCCGATATGATCTTACAGAGCACGTGGCGGCTCAAGACTTACCATACCTTGACGAATAGTGTTTTCATATTTTTTTCCTAAGCATTATGTAATTTTCTTTGAGTTATTAATAAAATTTAGAGAAGTGATTGAGAGACCTAAAATTCATGCCTAATCTTATGCCTAAATGTATGTGGCAATAATTCATTGGTTGCACTAACCGGACCCACTTCTTTACTAATCAATAAGTTAATGACACATAATTTAGGCACAAAATTAAGCATGAATTTTAGGTCTCCCAATCTTTTTCCTAAAATTTAATGTTTTTATATAATTGTTTAATATAATTATGAATAAGAAAAATAAAATAATATAATTTGAATTTTTTTTGCATCATGAATGCCACTAAAAAATGAAGATGAGGTATGGTGAATTATGAAATGTGTTGGCAACATATGTTTGGTTAAATTTACATCAAGATGAATCATGGTGTGGCATGATTGCCATTCCTAAGATGAGTTAGATTATCTTTAAAAACACCAACTATGCTTTTATTTTATTTATTTTTTTGTTTTTAGAAACTTGCTTTGAAAGAAACCATATATCAATTTCTATAATATATTCGTGTTTTATGTTTATGATTTTAGATAAATAGGTGTAAAGATATCTACAGTACAAAAAATTACAAAAATTAGAGAATACAAATATTTTAAGGGTTTTGCTAATGGCAGTCCTAAAGGTTTTTGTTAAGAGTTTGATTTTATTAAATATGAAGTAATGAGTGATTTTTGTTGGATGACATTTTCGATAAAAATGGTTGAAATCCCTAAAAATATAAATACATAACAAACAATTTATTCTCATTGGATGAATTAGTAATAAAAATGATCATATTAACAAGAGCCCTAAGGGCTTTCCTTAACAAAACCCATATTTTAATGCTAATTTGAAATATTTAATTGACAATATCAAATAACAAAAGTATTTATTAAGATATTAAAATAAATCATTGAATACATTTGTTGATAACATATCTTCAACAAACATCATCAATTCATCATGCACCTATATCATCTTTAACACGTGCTTCTGCTTTGATCCTGTATAATAAATAAGCGATTAATATTGTTAGTTTTCATCAGAATACTTATATTTTATGTATAACTTTACTTCTATAAAAAACATATGCATATCTCAATGATTCATTTACTCAAATAAATCATAATAATACTTATATTTATGTATAATTTTAGTTCTTTTAAAGTCTTTAATGTGTACATCTTCATATTCATCGTTAATCAACCTTGTTCTAGCAGATCAATTTGAAAATTTTGTGACAACTGCATGTAATTCATACGTTCAATTAGTTTCGACGTCGGAGCAACATGTAACTAAATGAATACAGTTAAATACTTATAGTTCTATGTGTTTTGTTTTACCATGGGAGTAAGCATTGTTGGTGCAATGATGATCAAAGCCCTTTTGTCGTTTAATGACGACAAATATACGTTCAAAACACTTAAAATCACAAGTAATAGCCAAAAACCGAAAAACAGGGAATACTAGTCTTGGTGCGCTGCCTGGTGTGAGCTAAACATAGCCAGAGCGCTAGTTGCTGAATTCCATGGTGTGTCTTTCCTCTTACTCGATGACATGTCGGTCGTTGTCTATATTTTTGTTATCAATTTTAAATTTATATTTTGTCGGACTATCCTATAAACAAATACTAACGGGCAGTGTATCTGATCAATGTAGCTAGTGGGGTAAGTACGAGGTCGTTCTCAGGTGTAGTGTTGTTTAGAATTAACCTAGTGAATTTCACAGACTAATAAGGCAAGGGCGTTTTATTTTGAGATTTAATTGATGAGACGAAAAATGTTACGTTTTAGGGGTCTGTTTGAGTCCTAATTCGTATATTATTGGATCGGATTTCACCCAAAGTCGTTTCTTTTCTCATTTTAGGTACTTTTGAGGAGAAAATCACAAAAGAAGCATTTTCGGGCGTTTTCGGAGTGAAAAAGTGCGGAAAACAACAAAATCTCAAAAGACCCTAAAGTGCACAGAAGGTGACGGCGTCACAAGCTTCAACGTGACGACGTCAGGATCAAATGATGTGAAGAAATTGGAAGTTACTCATGACGGGCCAGAGAGTTTTTGGCCTAGTCTGGTGACGGCGTCAGGGAAGGCCGTCAGATCTGGAACAAGGCGGCGTGACGACGTCAAGAAGGCCATCACAAAACCCTAATCGTCGGCGTGACGGCGTTACACCTTGGGCTGACGCCGTCAGCCCGTATTTTCTATATATATAGGACGAATTTTATTGTTTTAAAGGAGGAACTTGGTGGAGAACTTAAGGGT
>LBNU01038578.1:38459-54516 GCA_014162995.1 Artemisia annua
AACTTTAGGTGGAAACAACCTCAAGGCAACTCTTCCAACCCACCTAACCATTTCCAATCAAGCGGTGCACCCCCAAACCGCAACTCCAACAACAATCCTTCCCACGATTTTGAAGGATTGATGTCCGATTTTATGGCGTCTCAAGAAGCTCGATTGTCTAGGTTTGAAGCCGATTTCAAACAACAACAAAGCGAGATGACCAATAAAATCGACAACTTGTTGAAAGCCCTCACCAACCAAGTGTTGACACCCTCGAATAAGGACACTAGAAGCACAACTAGCGGACCTCCCACTAAGGACCCGTCATCATCCAAGAATGTCCACTTTGTCAACGTTGTCACTATTAAGCCAATTATTAGGGAAGAGGATGATGAAAATAAGAACGATAGTGACCCTAAGGTTGAGATCGTAGAATCCGAGGCGAGTGAGAAAAAGGAGGTAGATGACGTAGAAAGTGAAGTTGAATACTTCAATAGGTGGCCCACTAGCGAAGAGAAGGAATACCATAAGGACTTGTTTGATAGCCCCGAGACACCACACTTCCTAGGTAATCCAATCATCAAAGTGAGATTCTTCTCTTTGATGATGAGGATGCTCATAAGGTTCTTGTTAAAACTGACATTTTTGAAGGTTTAAAAAATTTTGGATATGAGAGGAAAAATGATGGTTTAAAGTTTCAAAAAGGTCTTCTCTGCTCTTATTACAAATTTTTGGTCCATAATCTTTTACACTGTTTGAGTTCAAAAACATCTGGGTGGAATGAGTTCAGTGCACCCATAGCTTCTGCTATGGTGTGTCTGTGCAATGGAAACCCATTTAATTTTTCAAACTTGATTTTAGAGGGTATAGCAAAATCAATCAGGGAAAAAGGAACATATCTACTTTATCCTAGATTTGTTCAATTGTTTGTGGAAAACCAGATTCCTAAAGTTAGAACACACAAGGCTACTTATGAGGCAATACCTTTGGTACCCAAAATGTTTACTTTCATGGTTAAAGATGTAAAAGGTTTTTCAAGCAAAGTTACACCACTTTTACTATATATGGTAGAACTTGTGCAAAACAATCAGGGTGAAGAGTCAGAAAACCCCACTGATTCCCAACACACACCCACTTTTGAAGGTTCAAATGAGGTTTCATTTCCACATACTAAAAAGACCCAAACACATAGGACAACCTCAAAGTACACTGAGCAATCTCAGGCCAATGTCAGGATGGAAGTACCAAATGAGACTGTCTTAGGTGATGGAGAAGACAGATTGGCAAGGGCAACCACTACTGCTACTAGTAGCCTATATGAGAGATCTAGATGAAGCCCAAGATGTAAACACCACGAATCCCCACCAAACCAATCGACTAGCTACTAAAACACCCAAAAACACCACGAATCGCCCCTGGTTAGCTCTTGATACCACTTGTTATAACCAAGAATCACTATTCAGGAGGTCGGGGATGCTCGAAATAAAGGTTAAACATGGTAAAATTAGATTAAAGAATTGGGGAAGGTGTGTGTGTTTTCTAGAGAGAGAAAGAGGAGAAACCACACACACCTCCTTATTACAATGAACATCCCCCTCTCCTAGTTGCCACTAGGAGAGTATTTATATTACTAAATACTAAAACTATGTCCTATAGACAGAACTAGTCCTTGTACTTTTAACTAATGCAATTTCCAACATATAACATTATTTTCAAGGCTAACATTGATTACTTCACGTTTTGGTGCCATGAGAAAAGAGTTTGTTTTGGAAAAGAGATTATTTTTTTTGGAAGAGATTGATTTGTGTTGGGAATTAAACTATCAGTACAAACTGTTAGTGTTATAGTTCCCACTGCTGGAAGAATACACTAGCAGTGGAAACGTCATTCCCACTGTTGGAAGATTACACTAGCAGTGGAAACACCATTACCACTGCTAGTACATACTGTTACCACTGCTAATAAGATAACTGTTATGATAAGTATGGAAATGATCTTGTAAATATTCTATTTAGTTAGTCTTATATTTATCTTGTAAAGGACTCCTTGTGACTATAAAAGGAGATCCTAGGATTAGGGTTTGATATAACTCTCATACGAATTACTATAGAGAGCTTCAAGGTGTAACCCTAGTGATAGCTAAGATCACTCGTATTATTATCATTAATAATATTGAAGCTTTGTGTTACATACTACTGTTCTCACTCACAATACATCATATAAACCATCTTCTAAGTCTTAGTAAGTAAATTCCGCGTGCTTAATAACATTACTCAAAGTATCTCTAACACAAGGTGTGTGTTTAGATCCATCAATTTGCTATGTAAATGAGATAAGGGTTTGATTTGTGATAAAATTGGAAGTGATCGGATTCTCCTTTTATAACGGATCAAATTGGGGAACATAATTAATGGGTAGTTGGTAATTACCATTAATTAGGGAATATAAATGGAAGGTTTGACTTTTTGACCGGTTGACCAAGAAATATCAAAGTTCAGTCAACTCTGCTGCTAGCCTAAACACTCTGCTGCTAGTTATAATACTCTGCTGCTGGTACTGCTGCTACTCAGGGTTCTGCTGCTCGGTTTAAAAGTGGAAGGGCGGTTATGTAACTTCCCAAATCAGTTTAAAAACCTAATTGATTCTCACAATTAGTTTTCACACGCTCCTAATTGAAGTATAACCGCGCATAAACATTCCATTATCATCAAAATCAAAATTCCCCAAATTCACAAACCCCACCTTCATGGAGATTACACGCACCTGGGCCAGAGACCACAATAATGTCGCGCTTCTTGATGCCTCCTTGGTGCCAGATGAGTTCACAGAGATGGTACAATTTCTTAATGCTACTTCCATTAGGTATGCATTAACTGTGAACCCAACTATATATTAATCCTACATTAAACAGTTCTGGCATACTGCCAATGTCAAAACTCACAAAGGGGAAACATATATTGTTGCCAAGGTTGATGATCAAAAGGTCCTTGTGAGTGAATCATCTATTAGAGAGATTCTTCTCTTTGATGATGAGGATGCTCATAAGGTTCTTGTTAAAACTGACATTTTTGAAGGTTTAAAAAATTTTGGATATGAGAGGAAAAATGATGGTTTAAAGTTTCAAAAAGGTCTTCTCTGCTCTTATTACAAATTTTTGGTCCATAATCTTTTACACTGTTTGAGTTCAAAAACATCAGGGTGGAATGAGTTCAGTGCACCCATAGCTTCTGCTATGGTGTGTCTGTGCAATGGAAACCCATTTAATTTTTCAAACTTGATTTTAGAGGGTATAGCAAAATCAATCAGGGAAAAAGGAACATATCTACTTTATCCTAGATTTGTTCAATTGTTTGTGGAAAACCAGATTTCTAAAGTTAGAACACACAAGGCTACTTATGAGGCAATACCTTTGGTACCCAAAATGTTTACTTTCATGGTTAAAGATGTAAAAGGGTTTTCAAGCAAAGTTACACCACTTTTACCATATATGGTAGAACTTGTGCAAAACAATCAGGGTGAAGAGTCAGAAAACCCCACTGATTCCCAACACACACCCACTTTTGAAGGTTCAAATGAGGTTTCATCTCCACATACTGAAAAGACCCAAACACATAGGACAACCTCAAAGTACACTGAGCAATCTCAGGCCAATGTCAGGATGGAAGTACCAAATGAGACTGTCTTAGGTGATGGAGAAGACAGATTGGCAAGGGCTACCACTACTGCTACTAGCTTAGAAGCAGAGCAGGACAGTGATAACATAAGTAAGACCCAAACCAAGGCAACAACTAGTGAGGAAGATTCTTCTGAATCTGAATCCAATGATGGTAACCCTAGCCACATGGAAAATACAGGGGGTTCAGATGATCAAACTAGGTTTGATACTAAGCTTAAGTCCAAAGATTCACCTCTCAGGGAAGGTTACACATCCCGAAGTGATGAGGACAGGTCTGCAACTAAGGAATTGATGGATGATTTTGTACAAGATGTCAATGTCAATGATTCACTTCTCGGACCAGGTAATACAGGTCGAAGTGATGAGACTAGTATGAAAACTGTTAAGGAATTGATGGCAAAATGTACCACTTTGGAGACCAAATACACATCTTTGGAGGAGAAAGTTCTTGATCTTCAGAAACTTTCATGTGCACAAGCTAAGGAGATTACTAAAATGCAGCAACAGATGAAGGTGCTGCTCAATTTAAAGAAATCAAGATCTTCAACCTTCAAAAGATTTAAGAAAGTGGGACCTTCCAAGAAAAGTAGATCCTCTACTCTACCCACTGCTATGGAGGTGGATGCTTCCAAACAAGGGAGGAATAATTTGGAGACTTCAGGGGAGGATAAAACTTTGGAAGAACATGCTGCTAGTGATGGTTTGGATACTGGTATGGGAACAGGGTATGATATGGAGATAGACAGTGGTGATGGTGAAAATGTTGAAAAGTATGTGGTTGCTGACAGAGAAGGGCATGAGGTTGTAATGGAGAAAATTGTGGAAACTTCAGAGTTGGTGGATAAACTCAAAACTTTGGAACCTGAACAACTTGTGAAGCTTCAGAGATGATGAGTGGGGCTATACTTTGAAAGATCAGGGTTCTGTTGCTGATAACTCTGCTGCTCAAGAAACTGCTGCAGCAGAAACTGTTGCTGATCCTGCTACTAGTGCAAAAGGTGACTCTGCAGATGCACAGGGATCTGCTATTGGTTCTAGTGACAAAGCTGCTATTGAGGCAATGGTGATGCTCAGTGAGAAGGAATTAGCAGAACCATCATCTCAACAACAACAACCACCACCTTAATTACAACAACAACCACCTAAACCAATTCAATCATCACAACCAACATCACTCTCACAACCAATACATGTATCTAAACTACCAACTAAAGGAGTGACAATCAGAGAACCCTCTATCCCTATCAAGAAATCTAAGTCCATTGCTTCAAGTACTGACAAAGGAAAAGGCAAGATGGTGGCGAAACCTGAGGTTGATTCAAGTGATGATGAAGTAGATTATTCTCAGATACCACCTGAATTTTGGCCTAAGGAGAAGCTTGAAGAACATGATAGAGCTGAATCCATAAAACTTCAAGAAGAAGAATACTTGCTTGAACAACAACTTCAGGAAAAAGAAAGACTTCAAGCTGAGAAGAAAGAAAAGGATTTGAAAGCTTATGAAGAATGGGAGGATGAAGTGATAAAGGTAGATGCTGATATTGAACTTTCCAAGCTGGTAAAGATTGAGGAACAAGAAGTTCCTGGGTTTGATGTTAAAGCATGGTTAAAGGTGTTCACACAAAGAAGAAAAAGGAAGCTGCTGCTGCAAGAAAGAAGAAAAAGGTTTTCAAAGGGCCAACACCTCTACAGCAAAGAAAAACTCAAGAAAAGTATTTGCATCATGTTAAAGGTTGGAGATTTATTGACCTCAAGGGATATAAAGATTCTGAAATCTTTACTATGTATCAACATGCTAGAATTGAGTGTGATAGATTCATTGCCATTGGATCTAAAGAAGATGAGGCATTGATTGATGAAATGAACAGGAAGATAAGAGGTGAAAAGAAGTCAAGTGAGCATGAGAAGATCAAAGAGGCTGAGAATGTTGAAGTAGGGCTGAGCAAAACCCGAACCGACACCCGAAAACCGTCCCGATCCCGACGTCCCGAATTGTCCCGAATCCCGACCGACCATACTCGGGTCGGGACTCGGTTTGGGTTTTTCAGCTTGTCGAGATTCGGGTCGGGTCGGGAGTCGGGACGAAGTCGGGATTACAAAGAAAAACCATATAAATCGGTTTCGTTTTGGGACTCGGGACGGGATTTGGGATGATTCGGGCTAGACTCGGGTCGGGATTCGGTTAGGATTTTCAAGCTTGTCAGGATTCGGGCTTCATCGGGACGGGTCGGGACAGGTCGGGTTCCGGCCCGATGCACACCCCTATGTTGAAGTGCCCAAAGTTGCAGAACAGGTAAAGGAAAGCATAGCAGAAACCAAACCTACTCCTATCTATGAAAGCAAGAAAAGAGGAGTTTTCAAGAAAACTTTTGCTAGGAAAAAGAGGAAGGTTAGTCTTGCTGGCAGTTCAGATGTAGAAAAAGAGAATGAAAAAGAAGCTACAGAGGAGATAACACAAGCTGAGCAAGAAAGGTTGATGTCTTTCACCATTTTGGCTACAAGAGAAGAACCAGAGATGTCCAATACAGTTCCTTTGGCAGCTAAACATCCAATCATCTCTTATACATTTAGAGTCAGATATAGAAGTGAAGGGTATTGGGAGTTTAAGAGAACTAATGATATGTATTATGGGTTTATCAGATTCTCTTAAATGCTAAACTTCATGGATAGAGATGATGCGTTTGCTGTTTGGAGACTATACAAAGAAAGATTTGGGGATACACAACCAGAAAATGATCATGAGAATATTATCTATCATAATTTGAAGATAATGTTTGAACCTCAAGTTACTGATAGAGAATGGATGGAAATGAGACCCACAAGGGTAAACAGATGGTATTTATATCAATCTTGTGGAGTTCATGAGATATCAGCTGGAGGTGTTACTGTGTTTCTTTTGGTAGAGAAAGATTATCCTGGTTTGAATGCAAATTGGAGTATAATCACTCAGATGGTAAAAACTGGATTCTTACAGCTCCAGCAACATTTTAAGTCAGATGAGGTAGCTTGTAAGTTGGTGCAGAAGTATGAGCAGATTCTAAATTCCAAGAAGTAAGTGTTTGGAAGCATCCTATTTGTGTTTATTCGTGCTTAAGAGAAACTTGATGATTTAGAAGGTAAATATCAAGTTTAGGGGAGGATTGTTGGGTTTTAGGATTTTACTTCTGAGAAATTGCCTAAGTGTCAATCTGCTGCTGTATACTGATTCGGCTGCTAAGATGCTGAATCTGCTGCTAGTGTAAACAGACTGCTGCTAAGCTGGAAAGTGCTGCTAGAAGGACTGCAAGACTCTGCTGCTCAGAGATTATTATAGAAACGTGTCTTGTAATTATAGTAAAGATTGTATAAATATTCTATATGTTTAGAATATCTTTTGTTTGTGTAAGAAGTTATTGTACAACCGTTTAGGTTTCCTTGTCTATAACAGGAGATCCTTAGGGTTAGAATATGTACGTGTCTGTGAAAAAGTCGAATCACTTCAAGGTTGTAAACCCTAGCATTGTTAGAGTGCTCGTATTAATATATTGAAGTGTTTAAGTGTGATAATATTATTCTTGTGTTCATCTTAAGTTAAGCAATATATTCTGTGTATTGTTTAAGTTAGTTACAATTCAAGTCAGCTTCTATATAAGATCTACTGCTCAACTGGGATCAACAAGTGGTATCAGAGCTTGTGATCTAGAAGCTGTGATCAAGAAGAACTCAAGTACTCTTAAACTCTGTTCATAACCTCAACTGAAGCCATGGGTGATGACACACATATGGTTACTGCCTCCAAGGTGTCAATGCTCAAGCAAGGAGAATATGAGCTTTGGAAGATGCGAATCAGGCAATATATGTGCATGATTGACTACAAGATGTGGAATGTTATTCTGGAAGGTGACAAATTCCCTGTGGTTGTCGATGGGAAGGAGGTACCCATCAAAAGCAAGGAAGATGAAGATCAAAGGAAGCTAGAGATCAAGACTCACAGTATTCTCATGATGGGAATACTTAATGAGTATCAGCTTGATTTTGAAAGCTGTGAAACTGCTAAGACTCTTATGGATGCTGTTGAGACAAGGTTTGGTGGCAATGATGCTACTAGAAAGTCAAGGAAGAATGTCTTAAAGCATTGAATGAGGAGCGTATGTATTAACAAAAAAGGAGTGAAGAATTATAATAAATGAGTTATACTTAGTTTCCAAATGACGCTCCTCTTTTTGAACAATTCGAATTAAACGTATTTTACCGTGTGAAAGAATAACCGGAGATGAATGGTTAAAGAATAGGGTGCATTGTGGTGTTGTACAAAAGGTGCTAAATATGGAAGTACACATCAGCGCATTGAATTTTATTCAGCTTAGATGGGTGGTACAAAAGTGTCATATATTAGAATACATAGATAGTGTTCTCATGTTGAAATCAAAATGCCAACTTTATTTATCCCTTTTGTTTTACTAAAAAGTAGTTATAATAATACTAAAAATTTTGGATGAGAGATAAATGGCAAAATTGGAACTTTGATAATCTAATGTAGTTAATTTTGATAGTGGACAAATACTTTTGGACAACCCAAAATGAAAAGTTGGATAAAAAAATTGGGACGGAGGGAGTATATTGGTTGTTTTGTCATTTTTTGTGTTCATTTGATTCGAAAATTCCATATGGAATTTTAAATTCATGTTAGTGATTTTTATTAAATGTTCATTATAAACTGTTTTATGGAAAAAAACTAATTTTTTTGTAAATTAGTTAACTGACTTTTAATAACATTAATGTGAATTTATTTGAGTTTGAAATTGCATTAAATGTGTTTAATGATTTTAAACATGGAAAGATTTTTAATATAAACGTGTGATTATTATTAAAAGTCAAATTGATTTGAATTTGAATTAGTTGTTATTTAAATTAGGGGTAATTTCGAAATTATGCCCCGTAGTTCATATCACTATTTAGACTATATTTTTTCAAAAGTTCAAAATAGACCGGGCGACTGGACAACTTGAACAACGCAACCATATGCCAACAAGTGTCCACTTATGATACGTGAATTAATATTTATTCGATTGATT
Organism: Artemisia annua; assembly: GCA_014162995.1. Taxonomy (NCBI): domain Eukaryota; kingdom Viridiplantae; phylum Streptophyta; class Magnoliopsida; order Asterales; family Asteraceae; genus Artemisia; species Artemisia annua. Next base: position 47,169 of record LBNU01038578.1, read on the forward strand.
AAGGACATATGTCAAATGTAGACACGAGTTGTTACACCCCGTGCCCGATTTGACCAAAAATTTCAACTTTTATGTGGAAACGACTCAACTATAACAGACCTTATATTACTTTTTAACCAACTAATAAAAAATTATAACAAACCAATCCTAGGAAGTATTTTTAAATGAAAGTAGACTCAATTACCTTCGAAACGACGGGTGTCATGACCCGTGACGACTTACAATTTAAAAGATATGAATTTCCGAAAATTAACAAAACTGCCCAGACTCATCCAGCCGATTGGCTGGGCCTTTAGCTGATCGACAGAACCGTCCAGCCAATCAGCTGGAGGCTTCTGACCTCTCAAAAACATTTCTAAAACTCTTTGTTGGAAACCCGAACTCCCGAACTCAATAATTTACCAAACTTTCCAAATCACTATATAACATCATAAATATCAATTTTTATCATAACTTGATCATAACGACCTTCGGAAACATGCTTTACAAATTGATGTGTGTTATGCCAAACACCCATTTTGACCTGTTTGCATACTAAACTTTAATATAAGCTTAAACATACTTTTAACTCGACAACTACAATGCTTTAACACTTCATCAACAAGGTTGTAAACCTTTTAATACTCTTTGGGGGTTCAACCTTGACTTCGAGCTCGGTGGTCTACACTAAGCTCTTAATTACATATAAATCTTTTAACATCCGCACTTTCAAATCCTTAAGCCTTATTCCAAGTATTACTTCCACCGCTTATGAACCTACAAAAACGCTTAGACAACTAAACCGTAAGCATTCGCTTAGTAAATAAAAAACATAACATGTCATTATATATCATAAATCATAATTTGCATAACAAGTTTCACTTAATCCATTAATCATTCATAGACACATCAAACCCACATACCTTGCTAGTTTCATAACTAGTCTATCCACATATTTGCTAGGCACACATCTGTTGGGTCTGAACAACCGACCCAATTGTCTATGACAAATATTTAAACATAAAATTACCTAATACACCTTCTGAAGGTCAGTGAGCATCAAGACATTGACAAAAAATATGAGAGAATGTCACTTCATAACTATCAAAGTGAACCTGATAGTTATCAGAAGTGAGATACTCCCTGAAAGGTTATCAGAGAACATGTCTCTCTGATTATTATTCAGAAAGTGAATCACTGATAAAGAAATCAATGAGTGTTGTACAAAGCTCAAACGTCTGTATGGCTTCAGGGACGTCAAAGACCAACTGAAGAAAACATTTCACAAACTGACGCGGTGTTAGGGAGTGATTTACAATAAGCTAAAAAACAAAAAATGTCTCTATGACTCTAAAGGCTTGATTCAATATACAACCTCAACCTATGAATGCATGAGCAGGAAACTTACTCAAGAAGATAAGTTCAAGTGCTTATCGATATACCAGAAACAGATATTGAAACTATAAGATGTCAAATCGGGAAAGCCGAAAGTACGCTTCAGACTAGCCTACCAATCACGTGCCTATCTATGGCAAGTGGACAACTTACTATGCAACCCATATGCAACCACTATTTCCCCTTCTATATAAACTCAAGGTTGTAACCGAGTTAAGTAGAAATTCAAACATAAAAAATAATATAAAGTATTATAGTTAGGATCATATTTTCTATAACCGCATTACACTACTTTGACTAACGGGTTGACTTCAAATTAACATCCGGTAACTAACCAATCATATCGAGTCTTCCTACTCATAAAAGTCTTAGTCGGACTATTATAATGGCATTTTCACTATTTAATACTTAAAATCTGGTTTTGGGTGTAACAATTCTACCCCTTATTTAGATTTCATCTCTATAATCTCTTGTCTAATACTTGCTACCAATCACATCTAATCTCGCTTCTTATGACGTCTAACTTATTTTAGCTTTCATATTCTTATTTCTCTACCTGTACTCATGCCATATGGATACCCATAAGCCCATCATTTCCAATTCTTCATTTAAATAAAATACTCCTTCAAAGTAGATAAGATGTTTCATGGCTTCATTTTTTTTAACAAATCATTCACTAAATGAGAGTCACTTTCATACAATCTTCGTGCATATGCGTAGCCTTCTAGATGTAATGCAGGTTCATGATTATGTGTGTCACATGTTAAATTTAATGTCCAACAATCATCATACGAATATTTTCCTTCTCAACTAAAAGGACAATCACATTTTTTTGTGTCACTAATTGTGGTTGATGATTTTTTACTAGTGTATTTACCACCAACATCACAATGAAAAAAGACATTTGTATTAGCTTTGGATCTTTTAATTACAATAACGTAACCAATTGAAAGTCCTGTTCCTTCACCCAGTCTATTAAATCTTGTCGAGACTTAAAACACCTGGAAACGAAATTTTAACAAGTTTTAATGCTTTGTAATTTTTAATAGTAACCTTTAAAAATATACTAGGTGCTAAAAAAGTGTATTTACTCACCGTGTATGTTTCAAATTCTGATTTGTCACGTGAGAAGTAGTTGCTTTCATTACTGATTTCATTTTCTTCATTTTGAAAATACCTGCTTTCATTTCCGTCTTGCTGAAAAAATTATTGAAAATACTCTGACCAACTCATTTTTACTTAATCAAGTTTTTGTTTTGTTATTTATGTATGATTCAACTTAAAAAATATATAGTATAAGTACATATTTATAGGTCATTGTAATAGAAAAAAATTGCATGATTAGAGTACACTTACAATTGAAGTTGTTGATAAAAATAATGCCTAAAAACGTTATTAATATCTTTCGATATCTCTACGTTTTGATGATCACAAAATGTAAAATCATTAAACGTAAGATTGTTACGTAAACAAGTATTTAGTCGTAAATATTCATTTTAACAACTTAATCACTTAAGGTATGAATAAACAAATGTCTAATGCATTTTATGATAAAAGGAACATTTACTTAATCACTAGATTTTTTATAAAATGTTATAAACATCTTATATCTTTTAGAAAATCATTTTTGGTAATAAAGAAATATGTTTAATCCATAATAAATATATGAATTCAAATTTTTAACAAAAAATGGCAAAAATGTTCTAGAAAAACCTTCCCCAGAAAAAGATAAAGCTGAGCAACGGATCTGAAGGGCGGCCCCCTTAAATAAATGGGCGGTCCGCTTAAACTTGAAGGGGGGAGGCTAGTATTTAAGGGGACCGGCCCCGCTCCTCAAGCTCTCAGCTTTGCCTATAAATACTGGATCGTTCATTAACTTTTTCATCACCTTTTTGCACTAAAACTTTCAGTTCAAATCTCTCTTCATCATTGTTCTTAATTCTTTGATCATATAATCATACGCTTTTGTTTCCAAGTGATCCAAGCTTCAACAATTCAAGTGCAAGAGAAGAATACTTCTATTCATCAGGACTAGAAGTATTACAACTTAGTGTCATCTTACTACCTAAGTTGTTTGTATATTATACTTTGTAGATCATTTATTATTTTGTATAAAGGTGTGTATATTAGTTAGATAGGTTTGAACGTAAGTGATTAGATTAGTTTGGTGTGTAATAAGTATAGTAAAGGAGTGAAGAAGGAAATGTTTGAAGAAGTAGAGGTGTGTAGAAGTAGTGTCCATTAGAGAAGAAGTAGCATATAGTAGTGAAGTAGTTGTGGTGTAAAGTAGTAGTGTTATTTAGTCATTGTGGTGTGAAGTAGCAGAGTCGTGAAGTAGTGAAGAAGAAGAAGTAGTGAAGTGTTGTGAAGAAGTCGTGTTGTGATTGAAGTTGCGAGATTGGTTCTAGCTACGATTAGAACTCGAAATTTAGCTTTGTGTCGTGAAATTGGTGTAAGCAAAAGTGTGTAAGGTTTTCTCCGCCATAAGGGAGCTTGTTGACATAGTGAAGAAAACTCTCGAACTAGATGCTCGAGGAGTGGAGTAGGGCGAACAGGTACTTCATAGCCGAACCACTATAAATCCTTTGTATCGCGGTTTGATATTTCCATCTCTTACATACTACTCCTTACTTATTATTTCACTTACATTGTCATTACTTAGATATAATTGGTTATAATGTGCAAGACTTGAACTCACATAATATTGAATCAAAGTTTTTATAACAAATCAAAAAGACTAAAACTATTCAACCCCCCCCCCCCCTCTAGTTTTCCACATAAGTGCCAATTTTGTTACTTGATAATATTGTATATTTCAAGATTAAAGATAAAAAGTTGATAAAATGCAAGATTAAAGTACACTTATAGCTTAAATGCCCATTTTTGTTACTTGATAATATATACATTTCAAGATTAAAAGCTAAAAAGTTGATATGTCAGTATCAAAAGATAAAAAGTATTATCTACATGTATAATTGAATTACCAATTCCATCCACTACTACAAATTATTTACTTTTATGAACTTGTATTTAATTTTAATTGGCAGAAGTTGTATTTAATTGAATTGCCAATTCGTGCAAGTTGTTCCTAAACAAAACTACCATTTAATGCAATCAATATAACGCGTTTATTACAATACATTTATTACATTATATTTTAAAGTGGAAATAGCATATTTGGCGTGCAAATGACATACCCATGCTAAATGCACTCTTGACAGATAGTCAAATCATCAAACATTTAGTCATTGATATCAATAATAAAAAAGTGATTATATTTTTATATTATATAAACACAAACTAGTTCCATGACCATATGCCTCGAAAAGAAAACCTATGCGATGATTATTTTATGTTTGTCATAAAAAAATAAAAATAAACCAAAGATATTTATTTATAAACTTTAAGGATACGTTCATAAAAGAATTATTGTCCCACTTCTTTTTTGTGATATATTTATCTTTTGTAATCGTTTAATCATTTAACATTGAAATGTGTTTTTAGATTTCATATTATTAAACATTCATTGAAATGACTAAAATCCATTCATCTACATCGAAATAATAAATTTGAGAGAAAATTATTAAAATAGTACAAAAATTTGGCTTGGGCCCACAATATGGTAAACAAAACACCATGTTTCAGTTTTGATCATGTGCGACTGCAAGACCCCAATGTGCAACACGTGTCCGACATAAAGTACAGGCGTTGACTTTGATTTTTGGCTTAAATGACAAATATACCCCCTTCTCTAAAATATAAATAAATACCCCCTTTATCTCTTTTACCTTATCCATCAGTTAACACCAACACCACCATCGCCTCTACCGTCACTGTTATCCGACCCACCGTCACCACCACTACCATCACTACTACCCTTTGCTCAAATTCACCGGCTATATCTCCGCCGAATTCACCGAAACTAAAAAACGTAAAAGCAATCTCATTCGTCCCCCTTTACTTTCGTCATCATCTCTATAATATTAAAATAATTGTTTTGTCATAAAAAGAAACACCATAACAATTTTGTCATAAAAAGAAACACCATAACAATGATTAAAACACATAACCATTTCACTTAGTGGTTTAGTTGAGTAAATCATGTCGAACACTAAATCACAGTCGAGTAAATCACGTCGAGCACTAAATCGGTCGAGTAAATCACAGTCGAGCAGTGGTTGGCCGTTTCCAGCGGCAGACAACATCGGAAGAAAGGTGGAGTCGAGCACCTGTAAGCGAGATATGAATATATGTCATTGAGATCTAAAAATGTTGGAAGAAAATGAGATATGAATTTGTTGTATAGTTTGTTGTTTCCTTTATTTTGCCAAAAAAAGAAATATGGCAAATTTGTTGGTAGAATTAAATGTAGTCCTAAATTCACTCAATAAAAATATATGCTTTCTCAATTCACCTCTTTTCTATAATAAATGGTTTGATGCATTTCAGGACATTATACGGGTTTGTCGGCCGGATCTGGTGGTGGTTGGCTAGATTTGGTGGTGGTGGTGGTGGTGATGGAGTATTTGTGAGAAACATGTGTTTCATATAAAAGATGAGGGTATTTTGATATTCTAATACACTCAATAATAAGACAAAAAAATAATTTATGGGAAGACCACACCTACCACTGTAATTTAATAATAAATAAGTGGACACGTGTCACAGATTGAGTGGGGTCACGCAGTTGCACATGGCCAAAACTATAACATTTTTTAACCATATTGTGGACCCAGCAAATTTTTGTACTATCTCAAGAATTTTCTCTAAACTTAATTACTTGAACTTTATATCTGATGTGCTTTTTATAGTCTATAATTTTTAACAAGTTTTAAATTTATAATTGTCGAACTAACCTATAGACTGAAAACACTAACGAGCACTGTACCCGATCAATGTGTATAGTTTTTAGGTAAGCAAGGGTCGTTCACTAGGAGTGACGTTATCTAATCTAACTAGTAAGCAATTAATTAAAGGGGGGGTTTTAGCCTAGGAGACTAGCACGATTTATATATATTTTTAATTAAACTAATGACGATAAAATAAATAACTAAAACAAATTACTAATTAAATTTAAGACAAGTGAATTTAATAAATGTGAAATCAATAAAGGAGAACAGGTTAGCAAAGTCTAATCCATCTTCTAGTTATATATGTTTATATCTACTTGTTTTACTTTATTCAATTGTTTAGTCGTCAATCCGATTATTAACCCTGTCACGATTAAATAACCTACCATCGTGGTGGGAAAGAGGACATGATCATAGTGACTTATCTAGCATCAATACTAACTTATTGCTTTAAACCATCTAACCTAGTTCGGTATTACACGCTACTAGTCCTATTAGGTTGTAGAGACGTTCCGTTTATGCCAAGCAATGATTCCTAATAGAGATTCGGGTTAACACGCATATAACTCAACCAAAGCAACCACAATTACAAGTAGTTAAGTCACATCAGTTAAAGTTATAAGGATCATAACCTAGTTACATAGATTTCTACTAGTTATAAGTAATAAATGAGTTTTTATCAATAAGCACCTGATGCGTGGTTTTGCAACCTTGCAGTAGGTTTTACCTCTCAAGGGATCTTGAGAAGCTTGCAATCCCCACCAGGCAGTGTACCTGACCGATGTAGTATAGTGAAGTGGCAAGTAACGGGGGATTGATCATTCAACTCAAAGAATAGTGTTCGTTATGATTGAAATTTATCTACTAGGTCTAGAGCTGAGGGATGATTCTTTTTGTATTTTTATATTTTATGGAAAGCAAGTAAAAATCTCGGGCTTTGGAAGGAGGGGCGGAATTAGTTGCTAATCAACTAACCCAAAAGCTACTACTTAAACTAATGTGCAAGAAAGTAAACTAGGGTTCTACAAGGGAAGTGAAGCATGTCTACCTATGATGTATTACTCCTTGCTAGCTATCCAATTCTACCTATTGAGTTGTCACACCTTGTTTTAATTGACGGGTTG
>LBNU01038578.1:54966-65063 GCA_014162995.1 Artemisia annua
TGGAGTGATTAAGACCCTCTAAGTTGCTGGAAAAACACCTACCCTAACCCTAGAATCGGACTTAGGGTTTGGGGCTTACAAATAATGAAGTTATGAGGTTATATTAATAGGCAATGTTTCTGTCGGCCGAACTTGACGGCGTCAGCCCGACCTTGACGGCATCAAGACCAATTTTTCTTCACCAAATTGTAGATCTCTTCGTCCTGATTCCGTGGCCTTTTTAATCACCTAAATCCGAGTTCGTATGCAAAAGATATGGTCAAAATAGTAACAGCTACCGCGCGCGCAAGTTGTGACTAGTTAACACGTGATGGCCTACTTGACCCCTTCTGGTTATAAATCTTCTGGGCCATCTCTCTTTAATTTAACACGTGATGGCCTACCTCCATTAACACGTGACGCCGTCACGTGTAAGTCCACCAAAAGTTTTCTGAAGCGTCACGTGTTAATTTCCATATGCTCCATTCTTCAAGTGACGGCGTCAGCATCCAAAACGTGACGCCGTCAGGTGCAAAATCTTGACTTTCCTTGATTTTCTCGTTCTCCTCATTCTTGAGCATAAAAACGTCCAAAAAGCTCCAAAATGCTTCATATTTCAGAAATCACGTCCCAAGTACCTAAAATGAGAAAAGAAACGATTTGAGGCAATATTTGATCATAAAATCACGATTTAGGGCTTAAATGACCCCCTAAAAGCGTAACACTTTTCGCCTTATCAAATATCCCTACACTTAGGATTTGCTTGTCCTCAAGCAAATGAGCTTTTCCACCAATCAAAATATGAGTTAGGGGTCATTTAACATTAATATAAAAGTAATTACAACAAATGATCATTCTACCTTAATCAAAACAAGCACGGAAATTATACACTAGCACCTCACAATAAGTGTTTGGATACTCTCATCTCACGGGTGTTGTAGATTTATATATCATAAATGGAAATGGAAGAATATCACTCACTACATGTCATAGCAAATAGATTACCATAGGCTTGGGAAAGAATCACGCCTCCACCACTTTGGCGTAAGCACCTAGGATAAACTATCAAAGAGGTCTTTACAAAGGGTTATAACGTTAGGTGTAGGGATAAGGAAAACACGGTTTGTTGGATAAAGGATATTTTTAATGGTGGCAAGTCAATCGTCTTGGTCAATTACATGTAGAATGAGGCGTTGCTAAGCCAAGACTCGACTCAACTTAAACTAATCAAGAACTAATAAACATAAAACAAAACAAAACATAAATAAAAGATAGAGGCGGATGGTAGTCCGTATGCTTTTTTTTCTCTTTTCTTTTTCTCATTTTTTTTCGTTTTTCTTGGTTTTCTATTTTTTTTTACATACACTTTTGCCCTACCATCCAAAACAATACATCAAAGGGAGCTCGTTTCCTCTCTACACTTGAGCGTTTACATGAATCAAAATAAGGACTCGAATTAAGATGATTGAAACGTTTGGAGTACTTTAAAACATTAACACGTCTATGGGGGTAATAAATGATGTTCTTCCCCATTACTCCATCACACTAGTACTTTACCCATGAGTCCCAATCGTCCCAAAACAATATGTACAAGATATGACTTGACTTAGCAACCATGTAATCAATTAGACAATTAACTAAGGGTTTAAACAAATGTTGTAACAATAATGCACTAAAGATGAGTGCATACAAGGTAGGCTAAGGCGATTTGGGTGTACATTTGGGGGTGGATTGTAAACAAATTCTTCCTTTAAGTAAAATGCTTAAAGTTAGAAACGAAAAGATAGGCTCTGAGGGGTATACTAGGGGTATCGTGTACTAAAAATGAGTATATCACAAAGGTGTGGGAGAATTACTTGACCAATGTAGCCAATGTAATTATAATACAGGTGTAAAACAAGGGTTATCCTAATGCCTCTTATCACGTAGTCAATCCTAACTACACGAATGTAGTCTCACTAGCGGTCTCGGTATGCATCACAAACGCAAGTTCTAAAATCTATAAACTACCGGTACACTCATAAGCACCAACAATCAATGCTTTTCCCTATAGATCTAAAGGCGAACCTCACATATTTGGGGTGGAAATTTTTGAGTGGTATGGTTTTTGTGCTAGTCATACAATTCCCTATCCATGAGACGCTTATTATGCCTTAAGTTTCACTCCTATATGTTGTAAAAAAATTTAAATTTGGCGCTAAAATTGCCCTAACAAATATTTCTCTCAGTTTTATTACACATTCACTATTAAACAAAACAAAAATCAAGCGAAGTTATAGTTTCTAAGGATTCCCAATTTACCCTCCCTACACTTAAACAGAACATTGTCCCCAATGTTCAAACAAAAGGTGTAAAAGTAAAAATAAATGAGAATGAAGGAAACTAATACTCCCCTGATTCACTCGGTATGGACGATGTGATAACATGGTTAAATCCTTTTCCATGAAAATGAACATGATAAGCTTCATTCCTGAATTATAATCATCTTCTTGTCTAATATAACCTGTTGATTGGTCCTGAACAGTCAACTAAAGTAAACCAAGGATTTGGTCAACAAAAGTCAAACTAGAAAAGGCACAATGCACCAAGGAGAGTATAGGAATTCCCAGGGTTGTTTAAATCCCGACGAGGTGTGAATTGTATCGAAAACGATTATGAGATCAAGTGATTATGAAACGATGATTGGAAAGAGAGATTGATTGAAATTAAACTACGAGATTATGAATGAAAATGATAAGCAAACACTACAAACGATTACTGGAAATCTGGAAACGTTTACAAATCTAAAAATGTACGTTTACGTTTAATTAAACGTCTACGTACGAAAATAAAAGTGAAAATAGAAATCTACAAACACCTAGATGATGAAAAACATATTTTTACAATCTAAATGATAAAAGAAAATTTTAAGAAAAAGAAAAATATTTTTAACTTTTTAATTATTTAATATTAATTTAATTACCTAATTCTAATTAAGCTAATTTTAAATTAAAATATGATTACTAAACTAATTGTATAAAATTACCGAAACTTTTTCTGAAAGCGATTGTAACAGAATGGTACAGATCCTAAAAATTATAAAAAGTTCACGTAAACTTTATGAAATAAACTATTTGTAGATTTAATTTACTTAATTATCAATTAAAAACTAGATTAAACTAAATTAATTAAGAAGAAATAGCAAATTGAACAGGTAACCAATGAGAAAACTATTTTTCTAAAAAATCCCGTATATACAATTAAATAAAAGCTAGAAAAAATATAAAAAGATGCTAGAGAGTTAAAATTACCTAAATTGATGGGTTCTTTTTTGAGTTTTTCTATTAAACTAATTAAACTATTTTTAATTATTATAAATACTAAATGAAAAGATAAAATTATGAAAATTTTTCTAAAAATACTTAAGAATAGCAGAAACCTAGGAAAAATATAAAAACTACTAAGTATTTAATAAAAAAAATAGAAAATAAATTAAAGAGATAAATTCTATTAAATAGAAGCTATCACTAAAAGTAAAAGTGATGATTTTTGGTTTTTCTTTTTACAAAACTATCTAGACACTGAAAATGGAAAACTTTTATGAAAAGAAACTTTGTGGAAATCAAAATTAAGCTCTGTTGGAGCTTATTAGCTCAACAGATGAGCTTTTTAAGCTTTTAATGGATTTTCAAGCTCAAACAAGCTCACAATAAGCTATTAAGCTGGTACAAAAAGGAGATTAAGCTACACACAAGCTAGGTGTACTAAGGAGAAGCTAAAATGATGAGTAAAAGGCAATAGAGTAAGCTACATAGACAAATAAGCAAATCTAAATACTCACAGATCCAAACAGGCTTGAGGGTGACTTAGCAGGCCAAAATAAGCCCTGTGTACAAGCTCTAAAGACCAATCTGATGGTGGAATTAACAAGTCCACTCAGTGGGCTTTCCAAAAAACTCACAAGCTTAGGAAATGCTTAAGTGTGGAACAAATGAGAAAGCTTGTGAAAATGGCTACAACTCACTGAATTGGTTAACAACTCATTGAAATGTATTTGTGACAGAGAATAAACCAAAAGCTCACAGGCAAGAAATAAAGGCATACCAAGCTCAGAAAAGACTCAAATGAATCTTAGAAGCTTAAATGAACAAGATAATAAGCTAGAACAGACTTACACATGCTCAAAAGATCCAATGTTTATTGATTTGGCACATTCAGTGAGATTGGTGAAATGAGCATTCAACCCCAAATAAGAATAAGGACTCCAACCAAGAACAAATACAACAATGGTATGCCCAAGCAACACAAAACAACTAGAATCAACTACAAACTTTCACTGGGTCACAAAGAAACAATGAACTAACAAGCTCAAATCTATACTGATGAACCAGTATAAATATTGAGCTAACAGGTACTTAAAAGGGACAAATAAGCAGTTCCAAGAAGCAATTAAGCAAAAACCAATTATGCAACCATTAAGTTAACCTAGGTGACTTCACAAAACACCAATTTACACAAGCTAAGGCCAAATAATAAAGCTTTTGCAAGCTTATGAACTTGGCCAAAAAACTGTGCACAGGGCAACTTTACAGAAAATAGGTTCAAAAATAAGCTCCAAAAAGCAGTTTAGAAGTCCAACCAAAAATCATGAAAAATACTACAACTAAACAAGCAACCAAATATTGAATATCCAAAAGCACAAAGTCCAACTCCTAAAATTAAGTCCTACATGAAATCCTAAAGTTTATTCAAAAACTTTTTTGATGAAAACTTTGACTTTTGAATTTTAGCACTAAAGTTGACTAAACTGAATTTCAATGGACCCTATATGATTGAATGAGTTATACTAAACTAAAATGAAGCTAAAGTTATCTAGATTAACAGTTTCTAAACCTACAACAAGGATTTGGTACTTGAAAATTCCAACAGTTAAGCAAGCATGAAGTTTAAGAGCTAATTTGACTTTTACACTAATTAACTACTGCATTAATGGACTAACTGATCTAATATTACCCTATATAAGTTGACTAAACCAAGAACTATCACTGGAACATCATCAAACTCAATAGAACAAGCTGATCCAAACACTCCCTAAGAAGATGTAAAATGTGATTTTCAAATCATTACACTAATTCAGGCCATAAGACTGATTTAGAAGCACATATTATGATCCTATAAACTGATTTAACCAGAAAATTACCAATCTAAACATTAAACACCTAATAATAGCTATGATGCTAAAATGACAGTTGTGAGAGAAAAATGGAAACTAGTGAACAAGTAGATCTAATTAGGCCATATCTTAACTCATATACACTAAGCAAGCATGAAAACAATAACTAAGTAGAAATTGAGAACTACTATTGATAAGCACAAAATGAGAAAGTTGCTTACAAATGTCCTGTATGATCCAAAACCAAGAACTATGAACCAAAACCTGTCCTATAACCTCCCTTGAGGCTCTAAAACCATAATCATCCACAGTCCTCCATGCTCCATGCCATCTTCATTTTTTCGTCACTGATTTTCAAATATTTAGTAGTTTTTGTATTTTGAGAACTTTTGACTAAACATATTTGAAACCTTCATGAGCATATGACATCTTGTAACTAACTATAATGGAGCTTAAGAAACAGTTAAACACAACTTTTTACTCAAATGACACTTTCACCCAATTTAAGCAAAAACAGAATTCAAATTGAGAACCATTAAAATTTCATTAACTGAACTTAGAAATACAACAATAGAGTTTAGGAAACACTACTAAACTTGAAATTACAATTTAAAAAGATAAGTTACACTAATTTTACATACACTGAAAATAAACTAAAAATCCCCCCAGTGCTCCTTGCATCTCTTTCTTCTTATAGGGAACTCCTAGGGTTTGTGGAGCTTCTTTGACCTTTCCCAGCACAATTCTGAGCCGTTGGATGGCTCAGAATGCATCTTGACCCTTCAAATGGATTTGGCGCCAAAAAGTCCACATGGGCAGTTATAGATATCTTGGAGGGAATTCAGGATAATTAATGCGTCTTGGAGGCTTCTGGGGTTGGGGGGAACAAGATATGGAAGGCTGAGGTGGAGTGATATTGCTATTTTACTACTATTTTTGACCTTAGTTTAAGTGTAAAAAGACCAAAAACTAACGTGAAACGCCAAAGATATCTTGTTTTTGGGTTTTGTGATCGTGCAGGGACGGATATTGCATAAATAGCACAAAAGTCAACCAAAAAGCCTAAAACGAGCCACGAGATGTGGGAAAGTGGTCACAGAAGCCGAGTCAATGATGAAATCTACATCAAGGGAAGCCCGTATGACAAAAGTTATTTCCTAAGGCTTCGAGGGAAAACGAAGAGATCTTAATCGACGTTTCAAAGCTATTATTACGATAAGTCACTTAATAAATCGAGCAAGATACCTCCTTTACATCTCTTTGAAGACTGTTTAAGAATACGAGGTCAATCAAGTCCCAAGTTACAAGAGTTACATTTAGTATTTAAGAATGTTTCAAAAGCCCTTTGTAATGTGAGTTTATGTCATGATTTCTATGACATTGTCAATAAGTCTAGGGGGAAAAGCGTACACGAATGAACTTGTAAAATCCCCTAGCTAGATAAATATGAGGTGATACGCTTCATTTGGAAGTTCACTTAGGAGTAAGGGGGTAACGGAGAGTTAAGTGTATTTTATTTCATGTATTAGTTGTAGATTTTATTTTGCAATGTCACAAGTTGATTCTGATGTCTTATTTCAAGCTTACTAATTGATCGTCTTAAATCTTTCCTTTAATCTTTACAAGCTTTCCTTTTAATCTCTCTACAAGCTTTTATTTCATTTTCTTTTGTCAACTTGCATGTTTTTGCAGTTTACAGTGATAAGATATACAAATAAGTCTAGGCTTCCAAAAGAAGCCGTGGCTGTTTTGCTTATTTTTGAGCTATTTATTTAGTGTCTCTTAACATTTTATTTACCAAGTTTTTAAAGTCTTATTTATTATTTTTATAAAATTTTATGTCACGTTAAAAGTTTTAAGGTCCAGTTTATTTTTTTTTAGGGTATTCTGCGAGTATGACTTTATTCCATTTTGCCAGTATGGTTTCCTTCTTGCGATTTTAGCGAGTATCGGGACTTACAACATTGCGGAGTATCGTCTCCTCAATTCTTGCGAAATATGGTCTTTCCATCTTTCTATTTAGCAATATGAAATGTAAAGTAAGCGAATATGGAGAAAGTAATAATACGCGAATATGAGGTTTGAAAAGTCAACTTTTTATGTAGCGAATATCTGACTTTTCAACTAAAATAGCGAATATCATTTTCTTTAGTTCTAAATTGCGAGTATTACAAAAAATAAAACCAAAGCCCACAAAAGTTCCAAATATTTTCTATAGCGAGTTTGTGTTTTATTGTGTCAACTTTATTTCTAGTACCAAGTTTTTCAGTCGTGTCTTATTTTCTCCTCCTCATTTCTCTTATTTCTTTTCAAGCCGGTAGGCTTTTATTTTCCCCCTCATCGGTTTATCGAGTGGAGGACTTTATTTTTTAAAATCTAAACTTATGCCTGTCGAAAATTCTTTAAAATCTTTTTACGTCGTCGTGTTACTTATTAAAGTCTTTAGTCTTTTCTATTTTTAGTCTTACCTTTTATTTACGTTAAATGTTTACAAGTCTTTTAATTTCTTTATCGCTTATAAGTTTTTAATATGAGGTCTTGCGTAGTTTAAATCGTGTTTGCTTACTAGCTCGAGTTTGTGAGTCAAAGTAAGAGCTTACCAACGTTTGTGATAAGTAATCGAAAGATTGCTTAGACGTGTGAGTTAATTATTCGAAGACGAAACCTTTGAACGATTATTTCACTCGTCTTGAGTTAATATCTCTTCAAAAGATTAATTAACAACTAATCTCGAGAAAGGAAAATAACTCGTTGCAAACTTTTACCTCAAGCTTAATGAACTTATTCGCGTCGCTTTGCAAGCACATTGTCTTTTAATTTCATTTACCGTTTTCATTATTTATCGCCCTTTTATTACATGCACCTTTACTTGCTTTCTTATTTAAAAGTCATTTTACCACTTTGCTTTACTTTAAGTTGTCGTTGTAGTATAATCAAAAACAAAAACCTTATTTTAAACCTTATTCATCACACATAACTCACGACTTGAGTGACGAGATCCATTTCAACCCTCGTTGGGACATCGACCCGTGGTTCTTGCTTCACCGCTTGGTAAACCGCGATCATGGAGTGATGAAGGTGGGAAGAAAGGTTGTACTGGTTCACGTGGGGGAAGAAGAAAGGGGTTGGGTGTTTGACTGGTTTGACCTGGGGAGGGAATTAAACGTAGGATTTATTATTTCTTGTTTGGGCCAGGTTATGATAAAGGGGGAATTGGGCCAGGGAATGGAATTGTGGAATGGTGTTTTTGTTTCGGGCTTTTGGGTTTGGTACTAAACAAGGGTCCGTTTGGTATTAGGAATTAACAAGGACCAAAAATGCAATATGACCAAACATGAGGGGCTGAATTTGCACATTCTCCAAAGTTAACAAAGGACTAAACTTGCCAACCACCAATAACACAAGGACCAATTTTCCATTTTTTTTTTACTTTTAAAATCCCAAGGACCATTTTTGTAAATTTTCCAAAGTTCAGGTACCAAAACTGTAATTTGCCCAAAGAATCATTCAAGGACCATTTTTGACATTTTAGAATATTTCAGGGACCTTGAATGATAAAACTCCACAATTTTGAATTCCAGGGACTAGTTTTGCCAATTTGTGAAAGTTGGGGGACTGAAACTGCCAATTATGCAAACTTTGTTCGTTTTTCATTTGTTTTTAAACATTTTGCATTTGAGACACATAAAACACGATCCTTGGGTATTTTCATCATTTTGATGCATTTTTGCGTGTTTTCAGATGTTTTCGCAGTTCAGATTGACCAAGAATGATGAGTGTTTAAGCACTCATCACCTGTAATGAAAGACAAAACAACCACCCAAAGCATCAAACCGAACAAAGAAAAATCACAACTGTATGTAATTCCAGACTTAGAAATAAAAACAAAACAATTAAAGGATACGGTACTTGTGGAATGAATTACAAATAAGAACTCATAGAACATATCCACAAGGATTGACACATAAACAAGATAGAATATATGCTAATCATGAATTGTGAATTTTTCATGTTCGAATTTCGTTCTTTTTAACAAAATATAAACTTCCCTACACTTATCTTTTTGTAAAATACCTTTACATGCAATTAAGACGAGGTTAAAACAAAATAAAGCATTTTCACAAATTATTCGAAACATGAAAATTAAACAATTATGATTAAGCATATATGACACAAACAAACAAATAAAATAAAAACATCAAACAATTAAAAACATGGGTTGGGTTGCCTCCCAACAAGCGCTTGTTTTTGTTCGAGTCACAAGCCTGACTCTACCCTTATTTAACAAAAATATGGGAGGTTTTCCCTACACTTAGGATTAAGTGCGGGTGGAAGTAGTGATACACACCCTTGGTGTGGAAATATGCCACATGAGGTGAAGGGGGTGAGTGAATAACTTCCTTCATCCTAAAACTATCTGGATAATATTGGTTGATGGGTGGGTCGGTTCCTCTTTTGTCTCCTAGATGTAAATCAAAGGATGGAAAGGTGTGTAAAGATTGAGGTTCCGGTTCATCAACACTAGGAAATTCCCTAGGATTAAGAGTAAGGTTATCACTACAAGTATTCAAACCTATATCCTCAAGTGGTGCTTGGGTCAAGGGTTCAACCTTAATTGGGATTCCTAAAGTCTCTTCTACTTCTTCCGGGTAAGTCACGGGCGGTGTGGGTGCCTCAAATGATGGTAGGACTTGTGGGGTACTTTGTGGGCTTGCATTATCCACCTCATCCTCCTTTGTATCTATAATACCTATGTGTTCGTCTTGTACTATGATGTTAGGCGACATCCACTTAGGTATCTCAACATTAGCGTATTCATCCCCAAACAAACTTGTTTCATGATCCTTGAAATTTGTGGTCAATTTACTTGCACTAACGTTTGTTGGGTTGTCTACTCTATAATAATATTGGGCACAATCTTCTATGGCATCCCATGCTTCTTCAGCATTTAATTCCCTAAGGTCCC
>LBNU01038578.1:65155-76903 GCA_014162995.1 Artemisia annua
GGGAGGTTTTCCCTACACTTAGGATTAAGTGCGGGTGGAAGTAGTGATACATACCCTTGGTGTGGAAATATGCCACATGAGGTGAAGGGGGTGAGTGAATAACTTCCTTCATCCTAAAACTATCCGGATAATATTGGTTGATGGGTGGGTCGGTTCCTCTTTTGTCTCCTAGATGTAAATCAAAGGATGGAAAGGTGTGTAAAGATTGAGGTTCCGGTTCATCAACACTAGGAAATTCCCTAGGATTAAGAGTAAGGTTATCACTACAAGTATTCAAACCTATATCCTCAAGTGGTGCTTGGGTCAAGGGTTCAACCTCAATTGGGATTCCTAAAGTCTCTTCTACTTCTTCCGGGTAAGTCACGGGCGGTGTGGGTGCCTCAAATGATGGTAGGACTTGTGGGGTACTTTGTGGACTTGCATTATCCACCTCATCCTCCTTTGTATCTATAATACCTATGTGTTCGTCTTGTACTATGATGTTAGGCGACATCCACTTAGGTATCTCAACATTAGCGTATTCATCCCCAAACAAACTTGTTTCATGATCCTTGAAATTTGTGGTCAATTTACTTGCACTAACGTTTGTTGGGTTGTCTACTCTATAATAATATTGGGCACAATCTTCTATGGCATCCCATGCTTCTTCAGCATTTAATTCCCTAAGGTCCCCATTGGCAAAATCCTCAATGCACCTTTGGTCACATTGGTCGACACGATAGTAAAAGATTTGGGTTAGGGATGCTAAATCGAAACTATGATGAGGGACTATCCGGAGTAAAATTTTAAAACGAGTCCATGCATCATATATGAGTTCATCTCGATATTGTTTGAACATCAAGATGTCATTAGGGTTGAATGGATTTCGTGGTCGGTGGTATGGTGGATTCGCGTACTCCATAATGGTGAACGGAAGAGTCAATGGAAAGGTTTTTACGAACAAAGATACAAAGAAAAGATAGACTACGAGAAAGCTAATAAAAAGAAAAATAAAATCTCACTCGATAGGAATCTAATGAGTAGACCTAATAAAATAAATTCCAACCTAAGCAATAACTATTCCTCGGGCTGCGGCGCCAAAAACTTGATGCGTGGTTTTGCAACCTTGCAGTAGGTTTTACCTCTCAAGGGATCTTGAGAAGCTTGCAATCCCCACCAGGCAGTGTACCTGACCGATGTAGTATAGTGAAGTGGCAAGTACCGGAGGATTGATCGTTCAACTCAAGGAATAGTGTTCGTTAGGATTGAAATTTATCTACTAGGTCTAGAGCTGAGGGATGATTCTTTTTGTATTTTTATATTTTATGGAAAGCAAGTAAAAATCTTGGGTTTTGGAAGGAGGGGCGGAATTATTAGAAAATGAAGGTTGGAATGAAAGATATGCAGTCATGTCTTTATTAGAAAATGAAGGTTGTATTTATTAATTACATTAATCCTAATAAAATAACTACGAGCTAGAAGATGTATTCTTTGCTCACCCGGAATCAGTAAATATATGGGTGACATTTCCACACCTGTTAATGATGGACACGGACATATAATACTCAGGTATCCACTTCTACATTAATCGTCACTGACAGTGAGTTGGCGTTCATAAATGCCTACAACTCTTAATTTCCATATGCCAAAGATTATTTTGTACATGGCATATTAATATAAGTGTTCTAACTAAATGCAAAGGTTAATGAAATCACATAAAGGTTTGTATGATTTCAACCAAAATGTGGAATACACTAATTTATTTTGAAACAGAGGAAGCATACGCACATAATCTATAACAACTTACATAAATTATGATCGACTCTCTATGTATTATATTATATATTTCATTTGATTAAATCAAGTAGTTTTTATATATTTTATAAGAATGAGACGAATTTTATTACATATTTAAGGTGTTATTGCTTATTTAAACAAAACATTGGTTGGCACGACATAAAGAACTATTTGTAGTAGCTTGGACAAATAGATATCCCCACTTTGGCGATCACACTACTAGCAAAGGTGGAGAGTCAACATGCCAAGTTAAAATTATACTTGGATTCATCATAATCAGATTTAGAGAGAGTAGTGTTATATATTCATGAAGTTGTTAATTCACAATTCACAGGAATTAAAGAAAGTGTTTAAGAAAGCATAATGTTCATTAGACATTGTTATGACATGCCACACTTTCATAAATCTAAGTCGCTTTTTTTTTTAACTTTATGCACTTGATATAATTTTCACGAATTCCAAAAGTGTAGAAATGTTGAAATTTATGAAAATTGTGAGTGTCAACTCCGTACAACTTATGGGCTACCATGTTCACATGAGCAATCAATGTACTTGTATAAAGATCAGCCTATAACACTTGACGTGATTGATACATTTTGGACGAAATTTGATTTTTCACCATGCGTATATCTAGATGATGATGTGAATTGTAAAGCCAAGCTTGAAGAGTTAAATACATAGTTCAACAAGCAATCAAGGGTCGGTAAGAAAAATTTCCTTAGAAAAATAGAGATAGTGACACCATCAGCAACTTCGGTTAGTGATCCTACTACTCAGAAAAACACTCATGGGTGTCCCTCATGCAAAGAGACCCGTGTTAAGCCACCTTTACAAGCACAAGAACTACTTAGACCTACCAGCTCATCAATTCCAACACCGCCTAGAGATAGTAACTCATCATTTCCAAAACAAGCAAGAAATGCATGTATTAATTAGTTTGCAAAAATGTTTCATGCTTTCATCGATAGGGTATAAGATGTCAAATCTAATGGAAATTGTGGATTTCGAGTGATAACTGTCAGACTCAACCTTCATGAAGATGAATGGCCCACCATCCAATAAGGTTTACTGCAAGAGTTGGACATGCACCGTAAACAGTATGTCACCTTGTTTGGTACCGATGGATATGATCGTGTTAAAGATCGCGTAGTTTCTTTAACATTAGTGAATTTGCACCGATGACCAAGTGGATGAATACTTCGAAAATTGGTATCTTGATTGCTTAACATTTCAGCGTGATTCTACGTACCATAACCAATTTAGGTTCTCAAATATACTTACCACTAAATTCGAGTCCGATACCATTGTATCAACATTATTTTATTTCTCTCAGGTTTGTTAATAATGGTCATTATTTTTACATATTATTAAAAGAAGGACATTCGATGCCTTTTATTATGCAATAATGGTTTTATTTCAAGTCTGGCTGTGCAACTCCATGAATTACTCCGTATGTGGAGCGAGTAAACAATTTCACTCATTTGTTGAATTTAAATCGCACTTTTCAGAATGTAAATCTAGATTGACACAATGTAATAATTACTTTTTATATTGTATTTACTCAATTGTCAAAATTTGTGATATTTGTATTATAATGAATAATTTTATGTAAGTTTCATGCATATATCCTGTTAAACACAAATCTCAAAACAAGAATTGATACATGTATATCAAATAACAAGTGGAGGTATACTATTTAAAATAAAAAAGGTATATACGACATACCACACTAGTCGTTCAAAAAAAAGTAAAAAATAAAAAATAAAAATAAAAATAAAAATAAAAGTATTAAGCACGAAAGTTACAATTGTTGTATTAAAAAAAGCATTTATATAAGTTGCAACTTATATATATATAAATAAATACATTATTTTTATAACATCGGGAGAGAGTGACTTGGTTATTCCTTTTGTAAGTGGATATGTCAAGTTGCATATCATATCAAGAGAAAAAGTAGAAAATGCATCATCCATCAATTAAGAGTGGATATGTCAAGAATGTTTATAGCCTTGGCTGGAAACGTACTATAACAATGTTGGTAAGCGTGTGGTTTAATGAAAACACAATCTTGTATTTCACACCTTATAGTAAGAACACACGTGCCAACTTAACATTAAAAGTTAGACTTTGTATGATTCAATCTGATGGCTGATAACCTATCAATGTAAGATTAGCCGGTCATCTAAATTACGGACTTATTACGATCTAGATTAAAAGTTGAGATGATCCTATGGTTGATAATGTTTTGGTCAAACCCTCGGTCAGGCATACCGACAAGAATGTTAATACAAATATCGTCTAAAAACGTTATTTATATTTTACGATCTTTGCTAATATTTTGTTGTCGACAAAGTATAAACTTTATTTTCTAGCAAAATATAATTGTAATATAAGTCTCACATATAGAAACTTTATTTCTAAGTAAACATTACATTTGCTACATGATTCATTGTTGAACTTATAATGTTGATAGCATATTAAGTGTCAAAACATATTTAGTAAGTTTACTAAATAATGTGTCTTATTGAGTTATAAGTCTTCAAACATCTTTAGTAACTCAATTACTTACTAAACACATCATACAAACATTATTCCAAGTTGCTACGCAAATACTTTTACAAGTTCACTTTTATATTAGTAAAAGTCTATATTTGGAAATATATATTTACATCATGCATTGCATCATACATGTCTTATCAAGTTGACCTTGTAAAATCTCATGCATATCTTAGTTAGATTCTCACTCAACATATATTACAAGTTGACCTTGAATGATCTTGATTAGACTTGACAAAGATATGGAAAGATTTCTTGGTGATTTGCTGTCAGCTCTGGCGGAACCAAAGTCCCACACGGACGGAACCCTCTAAAGGGTTCCGCCTGATCCGTGGTTATGCTGAAGTTCTTGCCTATAAATAGCAAGCCACATCCAAGAAATCCTTTATCACTTTTAGCTATACTTTGCACATACACTCTCATTTCTTTCATCTAACTCAGTAGCATCTCTTTTGTGTGACACTCTTTTGTAGCAAAGAAGTTCACAAGCTCATCCGAAAAGTCTACAAGTTTCAACACAACGTTGCAAGACTTGGTAGCTTTGCTTTGTGTAAACTCTTATAGTTTATACATCATTAGTTTGTATCTTGTCAAGTAGTGATCGGTTAGTATTTTAGTCCTCAAAATACATAGTGTGACGGGAGTGGTTGTACCCTTGTTAAAAGAACTCGACATCTAGCTTAGTGTCAGAAATATGGTATAGGCGACGTTAGGTTGGTTCTTCCTCGAACTTGAACCCGATATTTAGCTTTGTACCTGATGAACTCAAATAAATACATTTTATCGTCATCATTTATTGATGAGTGTGTAAATACTCATCATTTTGGTACCATTTAAATTGCCAAAACATACAAAAACACTCAAATATGCATCAAAATACTGGAAAATATCCCAGGGTTGTATTTTATATGTCTTAGATGCAAAATGTGTAAAAACAAATGAAAAACGAACAAAGTTTGCACAATTGGCAGTTTCAGTCCCTCAACTTTCTAAGTTTTACAAAAATAGTCCCTAAGCATTTATTTTGAAGGAAAAGTCAACCAAAGTCCTTATAGATTCAAAATTGTCACAATTGGTCCTTAGATGAAAAGTTTCAAAAGTTTACATAAATAGTCCCTGAACTTTGCAAAAATGTTAAAAATAGCCCCTGGGAGTTAAAACTTTGGAAATTATCAAATATGGTCCATGAA
Organism: Artemisia annua; assembly: GCA_014162995.1. Classification (NCBI taxonomy): domain Eukaryota; kingdom Viridiplantae; phylum Streptophyta; class Magnoliopsida; order Asterales; family Asteraceae; genus Artemisia; species Artemisia annua. The sequence continues at coordinate 70,678 of LBNU01038578.1, forward strand.
TTATTGAAATTTGGCAGGAATAGTCCTTGGGTGAAAAGTTTGGAGAAATTACAAGATTGGTCCCTAAAGTTTCACAAGTTGACAGAAATGGTCCCTGGATATTCAAAATGGGAAAAAGGCAACTATGGTCCTTATACTATTCACATATGGCAAGAATGGCCCTTGGAAATACTTTGGAAAGTTGTCAAAACCTACCCTCAAAAATCCAGAAATTACACTATTGGTCCTTGTGAACTTATACAAACCAAACGGCCCTTTATTTATAAAAAAAACCCCAAATCCAAATTATAAACCCAAAAACCCCCTAGCCCATTTCCCTTTCTTTTCTTTTTTCTCTTTTCCCGGCCCACTCCACCAGCCCAACCCAAAATTTAAATCATAAAACCCCCTTCCCTTCCCCCGTTCACACCTCAACACCACCACCAGCCTCCACCTCCTGCTTCCACTGTTTCCCCCCACTTGCCCATCACTTCCACCACCCAAGCCCATCATAACACTCCTCTAAACACGCAACAATTAAAGCCTAACCCACTATTGTTGACTAAAAGTCAACAACTGACTTTCCCGCCAAAATGAAACAAATGGCTAGGATCAAATTGAGGCCATCCAATGGCTAGGATTGAAGTGGGATATGTCCAGAGGTGCAAGTGGAGTGTCTTTGAAGCCTATATAAGGAAGAAGAAGGAAGAGAAAAAAACTATCTAGATAATTTAGCTTAATTGTATTTCGTTTAATGTTAAAAACTTATAATTCTCTGTTTTATTAATTCCAAGCACTTTTATTATCATTTTCTATTGTTCTTCATTATATTTCCAGTCTTAATTTCAATATTTATGTTATAATGTTCTTATTGCTTTGATATTGTCCCTTTCAAGTGTGAAAACCTTGAATTGTGGTTGTGATAGTGTTTCATGGACTGAATAAGCTCATATAAGCTCCCATAAAGCTTCTAAAAGCTTTTAGAAACCATAAAACTCAAGTTAGTATCAAAAAGCAAACAATACAAAAAAATACAAAAAATCAGTGAAAAAATCAAAAATCAGTCTACATGAAAAATGAAGATGATCCATGGTGAATTCTTGATTGCTGTGGGTTGTAGTGCTTAGTGGTAAGCTATAGGATTGGTTCTTGGTCCTTGGTTCTCATCATTTGGCCTGGATTCAATTGTAAGCAATTTCACCATTTTTGGCATTTCACTGTTCATGTGCTTATTATTGCTTAACTATGGTTGTTCTATGCTTATTTGGTGTTGTTATGTTATTTTAGTGCTTAAAATAGTGGTCTTGTTCATTGGAATTCCTAGTTGCTAAATAATTCATTTTCACTGTGAAAATAGTGGAAATTGGATTCTTGTGTTCTTGTTGTTATAAGTGTTGTTTATGTGCTTGATTGTGTTCAATATTAGTGGTTAAACAGTTTGGAATCAATCTTGTGGTTTAAATCTTTCATTTGTTTTGAAAATCTCATTTTCACAATCTGAGAGGATTGTTTGGATTTGCTGTGATAATTGGTATCCAGGGTGTATTGTATGTTGTTCTTTGTTGTTTCATGTTCACTTAGGCAATATTAGTTCATACAAACCATAAAATCCAGTACTCATTTGAATAAAAGTCAAAATCACTCACAAATCCAGTTTGTGAGTTAACTGTGTGGATGTATTGTTGTTTGATCATGAATTCTAGTGCATAAGTTGTTAGGATCACTTGAACTAGTTCCTATATAGCCTAAAACATCATTTTCAGTCATTAGGATCAAATCAAAACTCATAAAAGTCAAAATAGCATGTAATCTTAAAAAGTCAAATTTCATGTATGCAGTTTTTGAATAAAATAGATAATTTTGTGTAGGGTTTAATTTTAAGTTTTATGCTTAGTTCTTTTGGATAATTAATCTTTTGTTGCTTGTCTTTATCATAGTATAGCCTATAAACCCGTGATAAATCACGGGCGGCTTATAAAAAGTTAAAAAAATATATATAACATTAAAAGTAAAAAATGAAGAAAACCAACTAATATTAACTCTAAAACAGTATCGTTCATTTTCATAATAAAAATACAAATAAAGATTATTTATTTGGAAATTGCCGCATATCATCACTCCTCTTCCTTTTCCTTCTTTGGAGTAAGCAACTGTTTTTTGTTAGAAGAGAAGATAGGATCATTCTCGACATCAATCACGTATCGCAATTTTGATTTTCCAGGGCGGGCTCGTGGTTGTACTCTTTTCATCTTCACGTGACGCGATATTATCCCCGGTAACAGATAAGACATCCTGTTAGTAAATAAACATACTAAGTTAGTACCAATCTATAAACAAATGATTTGACATGGAATAGCGTTGATCATGTATGATATACGTACAGTGGCTTGTTTGCTTCCTGAAGGAGGGAACATGAATGAGCTCAAAGGTTGTAACATCAATTCAAGAGCAGTAGCTTAAGAGTTGGATTGTATTTCCTGTTTATACAAAAGTTTGTCGGTAAATAAAATATTGGACGCTTCATGAATAAAGCCATGTAAAAAACGTTACCTGGTCATCATATTCGTTCTTAGTCAACTGGTGCTTGTTGTTGTCAATGTTGAATTCTTTGATATCAACTTTGAAAGCATAAGTATTTTCAAGGAGTTTGTTAAAGTCCTTGGGAGAATGTCCATGTCTCCCTTGTGGCAATTCAGAGGTTGTGAAATAAATATATCAACCAAAATATATATAACTTAGAAAAAAAGAAATTCAACACTTAGGTTTTTATGTCATACCTTCCTCACTTCATCAGTTCAGCTGCACTCTTGTCAAGTATCGGGTGAGCTTGTCTGTCAAACAATATGAGTGAAACTGATCCAGTTGAATCCATCACTCGTAATGGAATTCTGTACCTTCCATGAAATGTTAAAACATATGAGTAAGGTTGTTAATATGTATGTTTAATTTAAATATAGTTAACTTACTTATATTCAACGTCAATATCTTGACCACACTCGTTGTTGGTACACCTGAATGCTTACCTCTTTTTAACAACCACGACATACTCATCTTTTTCAGGCACACTTTGTTTGTTTGGCAGAATGGTTACATTTTACACATGCAAGATACCACCAATCAGTTTCACGCTCAATCTTCTTAAATAGTTGCTACGACAACACATGATATAACCTGGAAGCACATACAATAAATGATTTATACCCTCTGATAAATAAGACAAAGTCAGACAATTAGAGGTTTGAAAAAAATACATCTTATACCTTTTTATGTCATTAAGAGTCACTTTTTGCAAGTTGTTTAGAAAGTCATGCTTGGCCCAAGATTCCAACAATGTAACTTCTATGCTATCTGACATCAACTACTCATACATGAAAAGAAAATATTGCAAGTCTCCTTATTTGCACATTTAAGGCATTTCACTAATAGAAATTGAAACATGTAGAGTCACTGTCAAGTTAAGAAATATAGTTCGTAATAGCCTTTAACTAAAAATGGAACAAACATGAACATTTTTTTAAGGAACAATCATGAAACAAAGATCATTAAGCTATGAACTAAATCTAAAACACGCAATATCTATGGTTAACTGAAAATTATATCTCTAAGTGCAACCTGTTTAGTACACTTCTTGAACTGGATATAAACAAAAAGATTTCTTATATACTATAACATATTTGGATAAGAACTAATGATAAAAGAAGTCATACCATTGTACGAGGATCATAAACCTACAAAAATAGATGAGAACATGTTGTAGACAAGTGAGATTAAAATCTTTAGTGCTAAAATCTTTACAACAACATTAGTGGAGCACACAGGACATGTGCATGGTATTCATATGTTCAGTAAAACTGTGAAAGGGTAAAGTTATTAAAAGCTATATGTCGAAGATTTCATTTAGAGGTAGCCAATTGCTCAAAACATGCGTCGGGTTAGAATATGTGTTTTCGGTTACTTGCCCCTCATTTGACCTGTTTCACTTTTAATTTTTGACCACTTGCACACAAAACCCAATGAAACATTAATTAGTCAAAATTGTAATTGTAAAATAGAAATATTTTATATAAATTACTTGGAACAAATGGTACTGACCTGTACAACATTCTTCACATGTATCAAATTCTACTAATGATTGCAAAAGAGAATAGCATAGATACACCACAACCTACAAAATGCATTTTACCTTATATCAATAACATGAAAGTGCATTGGCGTGAAAAAGAAAAAAAAATAACATGCTCTACACCAATTTAAGAGAGCCTAAATGTGAACAAAAGTTTGTCGAAACCTTGATTTCTTTGGTTCTACCTATACACACATAAATCATTGAAACATGTTATTCTGTTTGCAAAGTATTTAAACATCAAGTAAACAATTAAATCCAAGTAACAACCTCCAATATCAAAGTTGCATTAAGATAAGTGATTGTTCATATATGTTAACTAAAACTCTTTTAAGACATTTCATCAAACACTTTTCATACACTTCTTAAATAACTTGACTTACATCCCATAGAAGAATTCAAATTATCATTGTCAACATCATATTCATTACAAATAAAACATATGAATCTAGACCCTAAAACAATGAAAAAATTGTTTCCAATGGATTTTTAAACACACTTAATTTTCATAAGCGTATAATCATTACCTTGATACACCAATCATCCTTCAATGTTGTCAACTCCTTGATCATTGAGTATTGTGAATGTGGCATACCTCATATGTCTCAATTTATAGGGTTGAGACACAAATGGGTATTGATATGATGAAATCATGTATTTTGAAATAATAATTTGACAAATAATTACAAAGATAAACCAAAAATACTTACCAGGTTGTAAAAGTCAATCAGGAAACAATTGGGTAAAAGAATAACCGATTTATGCACAAAATAAAGTAGGAAACAATTGAGTCAATCTGTTTGTCAATTAACCCCCCAAAAAAACCTCAAATCAATTCGTATAATACCAAAAAAAAATAAAAAAAAATCAATAAACCCCCAAAAAAACCTCAATTCGTATAATACCAAAAAAACCTCAATTCAATTATCAATTTAAAGGTCAATCAATTCGTTTGTCAATTAAACCCCCAAAAAACGTTAATCAATTCGCTTGTGAATTATAACCTCAATCAATTGTAAAATCTGAATAATGAATAATAAAGACAAAAATAAATATTGAATTATACCTTGTAGCGATTAGAGATTAGGAAATAAAGATTGAATTATAGATGGTAAGCGGTTGCTTGATTTTCTAGTTGCCATTGAATGCGGGTTTGGGAAAGTTAGGCTGAATAAAGGTTGGAAGTGAAGCAGAAATACAGAATGTAGAGAAATAAATGTAATATATGACCTGGCATTTGTGACGTGGCTTTTAGTGCCAGCGTGAATTTAATGAGGTGGACAAAATTTCGAAAAAAGCTTCTTTTATTATATATATAGATTTTTAGTTATTTTTCTTAGTTAAGTTTATCTGCTTATTTGGCTTATCTTATTGGCTTGTTTTTCTAAAAAGTGCCCTGTGCACAGTTGTGGTATCCAATTTCATAAGCCTGCATAAGCTTCCTCAGTGCTTATTTGTTTGTGCAATTTGTTGTTTTGAGAAGCCCTTGTGGCTAGTTATTGGATTTAAGTGCTTATTTGCCATTTCAGCTTATTTGGATTGCTTAAAATTGCTTAACATGTTTGCAAAAATCAAACCATTTCACTGAGTGATCAGTGTACTTGGTAATTTTCACAAGCTCATCAAAAGCTCATTTCTTGAGCTTAGCTTGTGATTTTTGGTTCTCTGAGAAGCCAAGCAACCCAACTCCTTATTCCAATGCTTATTTCTCAATTTCAAAATTATTTGATAGGGCTGCAATAAGCCATTAGCTTTCCTCATTTCACTGAGTATTCCATTATACTCAGTGTTTACCCAATTTTCATAAGCTTCCTAAAAGCTCATTAGTGAGCCAAAAGCTTTGCTTTTTGGCTTATTTTGATGCTTGCCAGGTGAGCTTTTAGGATCAAAAGCTCTTTTTGATCCTTGAGCTTATTTGTGGGCTCCACATAGGTTGCAAATAGCCTTCCAAGGCTGTTTTGGGTCTGTGGTGTTTTGGATTTGCTTATTTTGTAGAATAAGCTTAATCCTTTGTGCTTATTGGTCATTTTGTGCTTATTTGAGTTTGTTTAAGTTGTTTACATCTTTATTTTTCCATTTGGTTCTTTGTATAAGCTCTTATAAGCTTATTTAGTTTTAAAAAAA
>LBNU01038578.1:79435-93154 GCA_014162995.1 Artemisia annua
TTGTCCAGTTGGTAACTAGCTTTCTCGCGGAGCTTTTGATCTTGTAAACGTGATGGATAAGGAATCGAGGGTTTGGGATTTTGTTTCTCAACGGGATCAACTGGAGGTTCAAAAACAACTCCAGGTTTGGATTTGGGTTTCGGGACCGGGACAACTTGAGGGTGGACGTCATCGGTATCTCCGTTATTAGTAGGAAGTACCGTGTCTGTAGTAACCTCAGGTTCACGTTCCGCTACCTGTGGAGGAGAAGAAGAGGTAGCCGGAGCCGTGGGTCCTTTGTATGAAACTCCACTGCGGGTGGTGATCGCCTTAACATTGCCCCTCGGGTTAGCGATCATGTTGCTCGGAAGTGTTCCTGAGCCCGAGGGTCGATCATTTAAAGACTTCTTGAGTTCGGAGATCTGATTGACCAACAACTTGTTCATTTCTTCTTGGGACTTCATAAATTGCTTAAGCAACTCATCTGATGAAGGCCCAGTTGGAACAATGGCTTGAGTTTGATTGTTAGGAACATTTTGAGGCCGATTGTTTTGAAAATTCCCATGATGTTGGTTATTACCCTGAAAATTGTTTCCCTGATGAAAATTACCCTGATTATGAAAATTGTTTCCCTGATTACCATGACCTTGATTTCTTTGAAAATTTCCTTGGTTTTGAAAGCCCTGGTTATGACCGGAATTGAAATTCCCTTGGTTGTAGTGACACCTCATCCTCATCTTCCATATCTCATACTCACCTTGCTTCAGCATAGGAACCTTGGAGGCAGTAACCATATGAGTTTCATCACCCATTGCTTCAGATGTGTTAACAGACAGAACTTGAGAGAATGTTTGAGTTCTTCTTGATCACAGCTTCTAGATCACAAGCTCTGATACCACTTGTTGATCCCAGTTGAGCAATTGATCTAGTATTATTATCTTAGATAAACCAAGACAATAATGTATAGAATCTGACTTGTTACAAACTTAATCAATACGCAGAATTTATTGATTAACTTAAGAGAAACACAAACACAATTATATCACCAATTAAACACTTCAATATATTGAATACGAGCACCCTGAATAGTGCTAGGGTTTTGCAACCTTGAAGTGAATTCAATGCTAGAATAATTCGTACTCTAGTCTAACCCTAGGATCTCCTTTTATACACCAAGGAACCCTACAGGCTTACAAACGACTTCCTACCCAAGACTATGATCTTCTAACATTATAGAATATTACATAATATCTATACTATAAATACAAACATTCGTACATAAACTTATCACATAAGCAAAAGAGTCTCAGCAGTATTCTTCCAGCAGTAGAGTCTCAGCAGTAGTCTTGTCTGGCAGTAGAGATTTTACACTTAGCAATAGACATGACTAGTTAGCAGCAGTCTTGCAACCAGAAGTAGAGTTACTTCAAAACCCAACAATATCAGATTGTAAGTTATTTACTTGTGTGAATTTAGTTTAGAGGTTGACTGTCAATTAGGAGAATTGTATTGCATTCACGTTTTCGACTGATGATTTAAGTCAATCATACATCTTGCGTCTTCATTTTGGAATAAAAGAATTTTGTAGTCGCTAATTTTGATTCGAATGGTTCAGTGGATGTATTCTGAGATTGGTTGGAGCGCAATGCTCAATTATGTTTTGGTGCTGGTCTTAATGGTGTGCAGTTCTGAGCGCACCACCGGTTTTCAGTATGGTTGTGTCCTAGTTTTGGATGTGGAATAAGGATTTATGCTAAGGTCTATTATATTATGTGTTAAGTACTCGTAAGCCCATTAGTTTATTTTATTTATTAATTCGACCATCTGTCTTGATAATCTCCAAAACAATTTAGAATAGGGGTGTTTGGAATAAGTAGCTGCGGTCGTCTGTTGTTATTAAAGGGTAGGTCTTGCTTGCTTATTATCTTTGATTTCATATTAGTCCAATTTAGCCATTTGTATGGTCAATTTTGCACAAAAAATTAAAAGTAAGGATTGAATCACCCAACGCCGTAATTGCTGGTGGTTTTAGTTTTCTAAATCTTTGAATTCAATTTCAAAAGGGTTGGGCTTTATAAGTTTCGTTTAATTTAGCTTAAACAAATATGTTTCGATGATGTATGATAGACGTAAACTGTGAAAAATTAACCTGGTCATATTTTTTTGAACAATTAATTTGCATATCAGCTTTTTGTGCAAAAATTAAACCGTTTTGTAGGATTCATTTGTTTATGAAATTCAATGAAGTTTGTTGATTTTCGACCTTTGTCTGGTTGGTCATCACCATGAAAAAAAGAATATCAGGTTATAATTCATTTGCTTGTGCAAATTTAATTTGGAAATCGACTATGAATTGGGAAAATTTCCCTGCACGCAGGTTTTCGCCAATTCTCAATCCGTCATGGATTGTTCATTTTTAGGTATAATCGCTTAGTGGCTGTTGATTTTGATGGCCTCCTAGGTAGAGGTTACGATTTCAGATTTGCTTTGCCGTAAACTGCTTGTTTAGTGCTTACTTAGGAGCTGTGTTCCATGTTATTTTTGTTATCTGCTACTGCCAAATATGTTTGTTTATTAAACTGGGATTGATTTATTCTTTTTGTTTAATCGTGCTGATTTGTTGTTATTGCTTAATCTTGTTGCTATTACTGTCTATTCATTTGAGGAGGCTTTCCAAGGCTCATCAATTAGTTAATGTTAGTTGTGTTCTCAGTGTTGTTGTTGCTGCTACTTGTGCTCTTCTTGTTATTCTTATCGATATCTTTTTTGCCGTTTATGTGATTGTTGTTGGTTATGTTCTTTGGTTGCCGTTGTTGTTGCCATTTCTTGTTGTTGCTCTGCTTGTTAAAGCCTTAGTAAGTTTGCCAGCTTGCTTGATTTTAATTGATTAAATTGTGTATTTGCAAAACACATTGAAAATGAAGAAACAAAATCTCATAGTCGAGTCTGTTTTTATGTTCAAAGTTCGATACACTTTATCATGTTATTTAGTTAGTGTTTGTGTGTGTTTCATGGTACGAATCTGATGCAGTCTAGTGGTTTGTGTAGTTTTTACACTGTGGTTATGTTTCTCATTTAATGATGAATAATGTCATGATCAGTAATGATTGTATCGGCTAGGAAAACGGTTGATGATTCTGTACAACCAAAATCTGACTGCATCGGTATGCTGTTGCAGTCATATCATTATAATATGATTTACATAAGCTTACTAATACAAACATGTCTACTAATACGCGGCATTTATATATATGTTAATAGCGTAGTTATATATTAGAATATGCAAGTTGTTAGCTACTCCGTCTTTTGTTTTTTTGCTTCGGGCCTGTCTTCTTTATCAGCAGCTTCTGTTTTGTTCGCTTCGGGATGGCTTTCCTTAGCAGCAGTTGCTGTGAATAATTATCTTCTGACAGTTGACGTGGTCGCTGCATGTGTTGTGCTAGATGCATCTGCTGGTGAATCCTGTGTCGCCATTGGTGTCACAGGTGGAGGGCTGATTTCTGCAGATGCATGACCGCTTGGTGAAGGAGCTGGTGGAGACGATGGTCCTTCGGCAGGTGCTGGTAAGATTGTCTATGGGTTGTCCATGACTTTTTGCAATACTAATGTGGGTGTTCCTTTTCCCGCCTGTTTGGCAAACCGAAACTGGAAAACATGCCTTGTGTTCTGTAGGGCTAGTATTTGTGGCGGGATAATAGCGGGATCTTTGTTATCAATTTCTTGAAGCAAGGTGTCAACAGGTTTGATTAGACCATCCGTCTGAGGGGTAAAGCAAGTCATGGTTGCATTTCCGGTTCCATCTGTTATGATTATTCTGAAGGAATAGTTGTGGCAGAAAACAGAACATATTAGACTGCGTTAGTGTAGAATAATCGGATATTTTTAAATAAGTATATGTTTTAAAATTTCAAGCCATTAGTGTACATGTTCTGTGGTTTTGATTGGGTCCCATAAGGGAGGCAGTGACCATGTATATACCAGTAGTCTAGTTTTCCACCGCATTCGTCGCATTTTTGGTAATACCAATTATATGCGGTGTCTACTCGAAGTATCATAGCATCTTGGGTAAATAGCACACGCTGTTGATATCTTTTTGTTACCAACTAATTTATTTAATAAGTATGAGTAGTTAATCATCGAATTTTCAAACCTGTTGGGTGTTTGGATCTATTTGCAATAGCGTGCCCAATGGGACCCTATTTCGTGCACGTTCCTGTTCCCAACTAGCTAGCCTTTCTGTTTATAGCCCTAGTTGGGGAATGCTTGGATTGCTTTCATTGTATCTGCATTTGTATATGTAAACCTGTTAGTATGAGTCATGCATTTAATTATGCTACAAATAGTAATGGTATAGCATTTTTGTACGCAGCCAGAAGCTCGGAAGTCTCTTCAATAGCTGGGTTGAAGTAATAAGAAGTTGCTGCAGTGGCCGATAGTTGTAGCTGACCTGCGTAGAACATAAGGACAATTCATTCAGTAAAGGCTGCACGTATTGAATGGGTATGTAATATATTTTGTACACGAATTTACGCACCACCATATGTTTTTAGGTAGCAAGAGCTAACAGCTAGTATTACAGGTTGACGTAGACACGCATATTCTTCCTCTTCAAAATTATCGGCTTTTTCATTCCACAATGTAAATATGACGACATTATTGCTGCATGGTTTTAGTGCGCATAAAATACATTTATGTGGTAAGTTCATCAATGTAAGTGAATAAAGTATATTCAGTCAAGATTGAAGCAAATATACTAACTTAAGATTGCGTATCGCAATATTCCTGACTTTAATCTTGTTAGTAGTAGCACTTCCATACTCTTTAACTTTCTCTACGTTCTGAACATAACCAATGTAGTCTGCAAATAAATGCCGTTTATTTTTTGCGCCTCGTTGTTGCAGTAAAATAATGAATTTAGAAATAGCCAATACCTGTAAGTATTGGATTCTTTTTTTCCAGTCTCCCACCAAGCTCATTATAGGCAGCAAAATTGAAGTAATGGTACGGGAAATCGTTTTCTGTCAAAAGATCTGTGCGTGTATGCTTTCCAAAGCAGAGAGTGAAATCATTGTCCAACGTTTTTCCCCAGCTTTCTGTCTTTTCAAAACCAAAACCTTCGATTCTATAAACACAATTTAGTTGCAAATCATGCTCAAAGCGGTCCTTTTCTTTCAAATCTGCATTCGCTTGTATAGCAGAGCCCTATATCCCAGCATCATGCATTACTAAGTTGCAAGTTATTCATTTAGTATAATGCATATTTATGGCAAGAAGTTACGGATAGTGTTATACCTTTTTATCTAGTAATATGCATGAGAAACCTGTTGCAATAAGACTTGGTACTTTTGTTGCTATCCATTTCCGGTAAACTCTAACTTCGATGAATTTTGTATTGTCTGCTGGATTCAGGTCTGTGAAATAGCTTAGAGATCTTTGTGGAACAGCAGGTTTATCTATGGCTTTCGAAGCAGCACCGACATCACTGGTTAGCTCCATTTACCTATCAACATGCACATTAGCATAAGCATATAAGAACAGAAACAAATAGAATGTGTAACCTTGTTAAATAATAATCTAAGGGAGTTCTTCTTTTGCTATAATTAGGTGCAAATATTTGCTATAGCCTTAGGCAGTAACTGCAAGACTGCATTTCTATATCTTAGTGCGTGAATCTGTAGCATAAAATATATAATGAAATACACATCATCTAACACAAAAATATGCAGATTAAGTCGTGCAGCGAAGCATTTAGAGTATGAAAAACACATAAGTATATTCTAACCATCAAAATAGGCAACATAATACAGTCTAAGATGTAAGACAAATAATCCGACAGATACTATTATTACTCTAAGACAGAAACCAAAGTTGAAAATATTATGGGTGTAGAAAAGTAAGGTGAATATGAGAAACACATAAGTATATTCTAATCATCAAAATAGGCAACATAATGCAGGCTAAGATGTAAGACGAATCACCCAGCAGATACTACTATTGCACTAAAGCAGAAATCAAGGTTGAAAATATTATGGGTGTAGAAAAGTAAGGTCGTCATTCTAAAAATTGTTCTGCAAACGTACGCGCCACGCAATAAAGTGCATGGCGGTGCGGTAATTTCAATAAGTAATGAAAGGAGATTATGGCTTAATACTATGGTCTGATATACCATAATTTTATTTAGAAAATCTTTATAAACGATATTTTTGGTGGTATTGTTCCCGCGCTCTGAATCTCCAGTAATAAGAACTTTTAAGCCTCCCGGAGAAGTGGCTCTAGATAATGCGACATACAACTGGCCGTGGCCAAAGATTGTTTGGGGTAGGTAGACTCCTATTTTATTCAGGGACTGCCCCTGACTTTTGTTGATGGTCATGGCATAACACAACTTGATTGGAAATTGCTTCCGTCTGAACACGAACGAGAGGCTGTCGTCGTTGTGTATTAGTAAAATTCTAGGTAGGAAGACCTTTTGAGCGTTCCTCATTCCTGTAATTATCTTCGCCTCTATAATTCGTTGTAGAAGTTGAGTAACAATAAGGCGTGTTCCATTACACAAACCTCCAATCAGGTTAAGATTACGGAGTAGCATTATAGGTTTTCCAATCTTTAGCGCCAATATGTTGAGGCATACTTGGGAACTCCATTGTGTTTAGGTATTCTGGCGGGTATAACAATTCTGTCGCCCCAACATCGTTGCTTTTTGGAGTTGCTTGATCGTAGCTTGCATAAAAGCGGCCTTCAGTGTGCACACTGTCTAGTATTTTCTTATTTATGACATCAACGGTCTCGTTTTTAGGACACACAATGGCCTTCTCCTGTAGTGACTCTGCAGTTGGAGCTATAAGTGAGTCGCTGGCATATATAAACTCAATTAACTCCGAAAATCCATTTTCTGTATTTTCAATACAGTATTCGTCAGGTATTTTAACCCATGATGCATTATCTGGGTCTGTTTCATCTGGGTATCCTGCGACACCGTTACCTATATCAAGTAGCCAATCTGAAAACCTGATTCTGCTGTCATCAGTAACGCCTGTTGGTAATGAGCGACGCAATCGCATATTTTCGTGCAACAACAGAACCTCAAATCGAGTCCAAAGATATGATTCTGCAACTGAGGCAGCTATTATTTCGCTTTTGGATGCATGTTTTTTTACCGGCAATGTCTGTCGAAAATCGCCTCCTAAAATCACCGATTTTTTGCCAAATAGGTGGTCTGGCATATCCAATAAATCTCTTAGTGTACGGTCTAGTGCCTCAAAACACTTACGGTCATTCATGGGCGCTTCGTCCCATATGATCAAATCTGTTTTAATAAGTAACTCTGCTAGCTGAGTGTTCTTCTTGATATTACACACTGAGTTGTCCGTTAGGTTCAATGACAACTTAAACCGCGAATGAGCTGTACGACCGGATGGCAATAGCAGTGACGCAATCCCGGAAGACGCGACAGCCAACACAATTTTACCTTCAGACCTTAAAGCACATAGAATAGCCTTCCAAACAAAGGTTTTACCCGTGCCACCATGACCGTAAACAAATAAGAGCTCTTGAGTGCCGCTTGTTACGGCATTTAGAACCCTATCAAATATCATCCGCTGCTGCCGATTAAGCAGTGGAATAATATAGTCCCTCTCCTCGGCTAGCCTTTGACGATTGTAGTTCAGCTCTTCCATGACCAATCTATTCGTGAATATTCTTAGCAAACTGTCTAGAGGTCTTGGCAGCGAAAAGTTGTCCAAAGATTTCCCATAAAATGCTAGCGACGCCTGTAGCTCATAAAGAATGCCTCCTTTTATCATATCTTCGTTTACGTGAAGGTTAGGAATATTCAAGAGCGCTGATAATCTGCTAGGAATGTCGTCCTGCATATGTTGCCAATGTGACTCCCATAAAACACCAGGCTGTGTGACGTCACAGAAGATGAGTATCTGTACGAACAGGTCTCTTAGTTCTGAAGCAGTTGCTGTTGCAGCGGCCTCTTGTAATGCTAACGTCCACTCTTGGTCATCTCCCAGCAAACCCATAGCCTCGCAAGCTGATGAGACAAAAAATGTTACGTTTTTAGGGGTCGGTTTTGTAACACCCCCAAAATTCGTACAGCGGAAGACTTACAAGCTTTCGGGATGCTACGGGGAATTGGTATCATCACAAGAATAGATAACAAGATATCATAGATGCAAATGTAAACAAGGTCAACGTAAGGTTAAAGTTTACATTCATCCAAAATCTTTTAAAAGGAAAGCCCATAGTATATAAAAGTAAATAGGTCCAAAATAAAAATATCAGAGTTCCATCGATGTCNCAAAGTCTCTAACCCATAGCCATCCAGTATTCACTATGCTCCAGCTTTTTCTTCTTCTTTTTCTCTTTTTTTTTTATTTTTCTCCTATTTAATTCTATTTTTTTGTATTTTCTGGTTTTTGATTCTTTACTGATTTTAGAGTTACTAAAAGCTTGTAAAAGCTTTCTGGGAGCTTATGTTACCTAATTAGTCCATAACAACAACAACAATTCTCATTACTACTTGTGAAAATTTTGGAAAATGAAAACTTGCATAAACTGAGATAAGAGCTAAAACTTGAATTATATTATTAGAAAAGGTTAAGATTACACTGAAAAAGCTAAATACAATGCTTAAAAGCTAAATGATATGCTAGAATTTGAAAATTTGATTAAACGACATACATGAAACTAAATTATTCTACTACTCCTTCTCTGTTGCTTCTTCTTCCTTATATAGCCTTGAATTAGGGTTCCCATGAGCTTCTGAGCATATCCCAGCTGTCCAATTGCAAAATGGATGATCCTAGCCCTCCACGTGTTTTTGGCGCCAAAATGGATAAAGTGCAATTTGCACTGTGGGGATGCAACAGGGGGTGGTGCATTTATTGTGGGGGGTAGTGGGTTAGGTTTGGGCGGTGGAATGGTGGGAGAGGTGATGGAAGTGATGGGTTGCAGGTTGCAAGTGGAGATGGTGGGAACGGGGTGATGGGGAAGGAGAGTTTGACTGGGGTCAAACTAGGGGGCGGGTTTATTATAACTTTTGGGATTGGGCTTGTGGGATTGGGCCAGGGAAAGAAAAATGAAAAGAAAGGGTAAAGTGGGCTAAGGTTTTGTTTGGGTTTTTATTTAATATAAGGTCCGTTTGGTTTATGAATTTCACAAGGGCCAAAATTGTAAAATCTGGATTTTTGAGGGACTGAATTTGGCAAGTTTCTAAAGTATTCCAAGGGACCAATCTTGCCATAGTTGAATAATATAAGGACCATAGATGCTATTTTCCCATTTTGAATATCCAGGGACCATTTCTGCCAACTTGTGAAACTTCAGGGACCAAACTTGTAATTTCTCCAAACAATTCACCCAAGGACTATTTCTGCCAAAGTTCTATAACACAAGGACCATATTTGATAATTTCCAAAGTTTTAACTCCCAGGGATTATTTTTGACATTTTTGCAAAGTTCAGGGACTAGTTTTGTAAACTTTTGAAACTTTTCATCTAAGGACCAATTGTGACAACTTTTGATTTTCTAAGGACTTTGGTTGACTTTTCTTTTGAAATAAATGCTTAGGGACTTGATTTGACAAAATATGAAAGTTGAGGGACTGAAACTGCCAATTGTGCAAACTTTGCTTGTTTTTCATTTGGTTTTAAACATTTTGCATCTAAAACATAATTGTTTTGAAAATTCCCATGATGTTGGTTATTACCCTGAAAATTGTTTCCCTGATGAAAATTACCCTGATTATGAAAATTATTTCCCTGATTACCATGACCTTGATTTCTTTGAAAATTTCCTTGGTTTTGAAAGCCCTGGTTATGACCGGAATTGAAATTCCCTTGGTTGTTAAAACCTTGGTTCATTCGATTTTGGTTTTGATGAAAATTTTGGTTCCGGTTTTGAGCATTTTGGTTTTGAGGCTGATTAAATCCGGGTGGTCCGAGGAAATTGTTGGAATGATAGCTTAAGAGATTACGGTCCCCCTGTGGTTGGTAAGAGTTACCCCCCGCATTGTAGGAACCTTGAGCAGCATATACGTTCTCGTGAGTGAAGCCACCGGTGGCTGGGCACTCAGTATAAGGATGTGGACCACCACATGTTTCGCAACTGTGACTGACAGCTCTGACTTGATTATTGATGTTCTGATTAGATTGATGCATTCTCAACACAGCAGTGGACAAGTCATCCATCTTTTTAGTGAGAGCAGCTATTTCGGAGGAGGCTGGATTGACAGATTTACATGAATCATTCCTCTCAGCTGAGGAATCCCAGAAATTGTGGTGNACTTGATTATTGATGTTCTGATTAGATTGATGCATTCTCAACACAGCAGTGGACAAGTCATCCATCTTTTTAGTGAGAGCAGCTATTTCGGAGGAGGCTGTATTGACAGATTTACATGAATCATTCCTCTCAGCTGAGGAATCCCAGAAATTGTGGTGGGCAGTCATGTTCTCAATGAGATCATAGCACTCCTCGGGGGTCCTTTTCATAAAGGTCCCTCCAGCAGCAGCATTGATCGTGTCACGATGACGGAGAGTCAAACCATTGTAGAAAGTATCTATGATGGTAACTAGAAGCATATTATGATTGGGACATCGATCAATTGCAAGCTTATAGCGTTCCCACGCCTCAAATAAGGACTCATCGGGAAGCTATCTGAAGTGCGAATATCATTTCTCAACTTAGTTACCATGGATGGTGGAAAGTATTTTGCTAAAAACTTGGTAACCATTTCATCAAAAGTGTGGATCGAATTCTTCGGGAGACGATCAAACCAGGCAGTAGCATGATGAGTGAGAGAATATGGAAAGAGGTATAAGCGAAGGCCGTCATCGGTGACACCATTCTGCTTCATACTTTGGGTGACGGTCAAAAATTTATCGAGATGCTTACTTGCATCGTCACCCGGTAAACCGTGGAACTGACACGAATTCTGGACTTGCTGGATCATGTGGTGCTTGAGTCCAAAATCCGTGGAACTGATAGTGAGTGGTGCAATGGGTCCTCCCCTCCCCTGCATAGTAGGCTGACACAGCTCCTCCATCGTTCGGAGACCAGGGGCTGCATCCCCTGTTTCAGATTTGGGAGGGGGTGGAGGTGGTGGTGGGTCATCGTCAGGCATATTAACGGATATTTCTTCAGCAGCAAGCAATTCAGCTATGCTCCTTTGACGATTTCTTCTTGACTGGGAACGAGTGCGCATGCACTAAAAAAATATTCACAAGTAAAACAAGACCGAGGCAAAACAACAGTGAACTTAAACCAATAACCACAATGTGACTGGCTTCTTTGAAAAAGGTACACCAATCACAAGAGTACAATGGCAAGTTTTAATCTTTAGTTTGGGAACTTATTAATGGTCATACACCCAGTTGGGTTGTATTCTGCCTTGATTTGCGGTGGTAATATTTTACGTAATTATTTAACAATAAAACAAATATTTTTGGCTTTTTGGGGTGTGTGTGAAAAAACTTGGAAATTATTTTTGGAATCGATTCGTTAACCGAAATCGTTCCTTTAAGACTACTCGCAGGTTGGCCGGAGAGAAGAATGGATCTCTCTTCGGTTCGCAATTTAATGTCAGAACCTCCGTATTCCAACTGTATAGGTTGTAATCTTAAAGAATCGAAGTAATTTAACTTCACGATTTGTTTTGTTGTTTTTGATATGATTAAGATTTTAATAAAAAAATTACAAGTGATGTGATTTGTACAAGGAGGGTTTTGAAAACCACTAAACCTAATCGTTTTTAAAACACGCAACAACCTCCCCGGCAGCGGCGCCAAATTTTGACTCCTCCCAAACTTACCAGTCAACCAGGTGTGGTCAACTAAGTCAAATGAGGGAGAGAGTGATCAATTAATGATCCGGTGTAAGCACAGTGTATTCCCGGGTCGTTATATCCCGACGAGATTGAAATTGTATTTTTGAAAATATTTATGGGATGAGTGATTGGGAATAGTAACCAGATTGAGAATGATTATTTGGAGTTGATTACACTAATGGAAATGATAAATAACAAAATTCTACACTACAGGGAAACAGAATTAGGCTTTTGGAAAACCTAATACAGACAGATTAATTATGTAAAATGGAAAAAGGTTAAATATGACAAATTACAAACTACAGGGGGTAAAAATGAAACTTTTACAAAATTAAAATGAAAAGAAAATTAAATTAAAAAGAAAATTATTTTTTGATTATTTTAATATTTAAATATTAATTATTTACTAAAACTATTTAAAAAGTTAATTAAAACTAATTTATAACAAATCTAAAATGACTTAAGATTACAAATTACACTAAAAATTTGCAAAATTAATTTCTAAAAATCTAAAATTACTTAAAAGAAATATAAAAATTAAAAATAATTATTTTTGTCTTTTTGTGGATCTTTTATTAATTAATTACTAAACTATTATATAAAGGTTAATTAGACTAGAATAAATAAGAAAAATAGAAAATGAAAAGAGAAAATCACAAATCCAATTTTTACAGATTCTAAATAATGTATAAAAGCTAGAAAAATTATAAAAATGGATCTGAGATTAATTTTAAACACTAAAACTATTTTCTTTTTGGTTTTTGTATTAAAACTATTTTAATTAAACTTAAATCTAAAAATTACCAAATTAATAGTATAAATTATAAGAAAATTACCAGAGATGCTAAATATTATTTAAAACTTAGGAAAAATATAAAATTATGCTACTGTTTAACAAAAATTTATTAAAACTATTTAATTACTAATATTAACTAATAATTAATTAAAATGTTTTTAATTCTAATAAATACTAAATGAAAAGGGAAAATTCTAAGAAAATTTATACAAATACTTTAAGATACTAGGAATTTAAGAAAATTGTAAAAACAGATAAGTATTTAATAAAAATTTAAAAAGAAAAATGAAAATCTAAATTATATTAAATAGAAACTATCACTTTTCTTAAAAAGTGATGATTTTTGGATTTTTCTTTTTGGAACTTGTTTACACACTGAAAATGAACAACTTTTGTAAAAACAACTTTTTTAGAACTAAAAAATAAGCAGTGTGTGAGCTTATTGTTGTGACAGATAAGCTTTAAGCTTGGAAATAGGAAATTAAGCTCACAAATAGCCACAAATATGATCACAAAAGGAAAAAATGATGAAAACTATGAAGGTACAGTGAAAATGAACTGGATTAAGCAAAATCTTACACTAAATAAGCTACAGCAAGCAATTAAGCAGTTATGCTAATCTCACAGGCAACACAGATCTGCAGGCTTTTTGTGAGCCAATTTAAGCTAGGGGCAAAGGTTCCAAATCCAAAAATAAGCACTGAACTATAGAGTGAGCTGGTTTAGGTCTCTAAAAAGCCAATAAGCAAAGGGTGGGGCCCACTAATGAACACTGTGCAAGTCTGAGAAGTTTGGTATGCACACTGGGTACAGGGGAGGTTATGGTTCACAGGCTATGTTTAAGGCCAAACTTTTATAAGCAAATGAGCTTGAAAATCCAACTTATCTCTTGATTCAGACTCACAAGCAATTAGAGAACACAAAACAACAAGAACATTTCATTTCCAATCTATATTGAGCCCTGTGCATGTTCTAACAAATTTGGCTATTTGACAGTTATGAACAATTTGACTTTTTCTATTTTACCAAAAGTTTGACCAAAATGGATTTGATTCCTATTTTTGTGACTGATTAAGTTAAATAAAACTTGTTTGCAACTATTCTAAGCTAA
>LBNU01038578.1:93213-127895 GCA_014162995.1 Artemisia annua
TTTTTTTTTGTATTTTTTTGTTTTTGATCCTAAACTGAGTTTTAAGGTTACTAAAAGCTTGTAAAAGCTTTCTGGGAGCTTATGTTACCTAATTAGTCCATATCAACAACAACAATTCTCATTACCATTCACTTGTGAAATTTTTGGAAAATGAAAACTTGCATAAACTGAGATAAGAGCTAAAACTTGAATTATATTATTAGAAAAGGTTAAGATTACACTGAAAAAGCTTAATACAATGCTTAAAAGCTAAATGACACACTAGAATTTGAAAACTTGCTTAAACGACATACATGAAACTAAATTATTCTACTACTCCTTCTCTGTTGCTTCTTCTCCCTTATATAGCCTTGAATTAGGGTTCCCATGAGCTTCTGAGCATATCCCAGCTGTCCAATTGCAAAATGGATGATCCTAGCCCTCCACGTGTTTTTGGCGCCAAAATGGATAAAGTGCAATTTGCACTGTGGGGATGCAACAGGGGGTGGTGCATTTATTGTGGGGGGTAGTGGGTTAGGTTTGGGCGGTGGAATGGTGGGAGAGGTGATGGAAGTGATGGGTTGCAGGTTGCAAGTGGAGATGGTGGGAACGGGGTGATGGGGAAGGAGATTTTGACTGGGGTCAAACTAGGGGGCGGGTTTATTATAACTTTTGGGATTGGGCTTGTGGGATTGAGCCAGGGAAAGAAAAAATAAAAGAAAGGGTAAAGTGGGCTAAGGTTTTGTTTGGGTTTTTATTTAATATAAGTTCCGTTTGGTTTATGAATTTCACAAGGGCCAAAATTGTAAAATCTGGATTTTTGAGGGACTGAATTTGGCAAGTTTCCAAAGTATTCCAAGGGACCAATCTTGCCATAGTTGAATAATATAAGGACCATAGATGCTATTTTCCCATTTTGAATATCCAGGGACCATTTCTGCCAACTTGTGAAACTTCAGGGACCAAACTTGTAATTTCATTCACCCAAGGACTATTTTTGCCAAAGTTTAATAACACAAGGACCATATTTGATAATTTCCAAAGTTTTAACTCCCAGGGATTATTTTTGACATTTTTGCAAAGTTCAGGGACTAGTTTTGTAAACTTTTGAAACTTTTCATCTAAGGACCAATTGTGACAACTTTTGATTTTCTAAGGACTTTGGTTGACTTTTCTTTTGAAATAAATGCTTAGGGACTAGATTTGACAAATTATGAAAGTTGAGGGACTGAAACTGCCAATTGTGCAAACTTTGCTTGTTTTTCATTTGTTTTTAAACATTTTGCATCTAAAACATATTAAACACAACCCTGGGATATTTTCAGTATTTTGATGCATATTTGGTTGTTTTTGGATGTTTTTGGCAGTTCAGACTAGGTAAAAATGATGAGTATTTACACACTCATCATTAGCCTAGAGGGCTAACGAGCCCTATAAATACCCCTTAACATCCATTCATTCCAAACCATCCCATTTCACTTCTCCGTCTCCTATAATCTGGTCCTAGCAGTAGTATAAGGTTCCTAGTAGTCTTAGAAGTCGAGAACCTTAGGCCTAGAACCCTTGTCGAAGTTAAAACTAGTCGAGAAAACCCTAAACACCCCTAGTACCCTCGTTAAGCCCACTTTAGGTCACGTAATTCTCTAAACTAGTTCCATAAGCTTTACTTCTGTCCTAGGATAGTTATTATATGCCTTAGATCACCTAGGAACCCTTGCCTAAGCCTTGATCATTTTCATTTAAAATTTTTCATTTTAAAGCCCTAATTACAGATTGTGGAAAACTAGAAGGGGGGGTTGAATGGTTTTACCTCTTTTTAATTTGTTCAATGTATATTTGAAAACCTTCAATTAGAGTTTATTATGAAAACAACATATAATCAATATGATCAATTATATATTTGTGCTTTTGGATTTGTTTTCAAAACTTAGTTTTATGAATAGAGCTTTGGTTGATCTTTATGTGATATGTTTTCCTTTTAAAATCTTAAAACGTTTTGTATCAAATTATCGATTAAGTTAAATTCAACATGAGAAGTGTGAATAATACATCTACGTCCATTAGACCATATCATATAATTATACATCCTATCACAATATTAACTTCTATCTACAACACGATCAACATCACAACAATATAAGCAATAACTAAAACACATAGGCAAGCATAGATATAAAGCGATAAATGCAAGAATAAATGAAAAGAGATAAGAGAAAGGAGATACAAACCGGACATAAAGATTTATAGTGGTTCGGCTACAAGGACACCTTCCTTGCCCTACTCCACTCCCTGAGTCACCTACTCGAGAGTTCACAACACTACTCAACAAGCTCCTTTTTGGCGGAGAAAACCGTACACGCTTTCGATCACTACACAACTTCTACACACGACTTCTTCACACCACTACTTCTTCGCAACTACACTACTTCTTCACACCACTACTTCTCCACGACTACATGTCTTCTTCACACTACTACTTCTTCACTCCTCTTCTTACTCACCTATTGATTCACTACTAAGTAAGATCATCTTGATTTACTTATTACATATACTTACATAACTTATTTCTACAACTTCACATCAATACTAACTAAACTCTAATACTACTTTGACTTGATGATAAAAAGTATTCTTCTCTTGCACTTTGAGTGGTGAAGGATTTAATCACTTGAAACGAAAGCTTATAATCTTATGATCAAAGGATTTAGAAGGATGTTTAGAAAGGATTGGGACTGAAAATTTTAGTGCAAAAGGTTGGGAAAAATAGCAGAAATGAGCCAGTATTTATAGGCAAAAGAATCTGACAACAGGAGCGTGCCGGCCCCCTTAAATAGTGGCCGGCCCCCTTAATGTAAATCCGTTGACAGATATAACTATATAGCCAAGTTTAATCACTAAGAATACGCTCGAGCAAGGATCATCAAACATCGTGCATCCATCCAACCCCGAGATATTTGAGATACTAAGTATACGAACCCGTAAGTTAACAAACCAACCAAGCGACCATAATTCTCAATTCCGTTTTGCTCAAATGATCTGGTAACGAAACGCGATCTCGAAAAATAACTTCCAACCGATCAAGTAGTACAAATTTATCCCAAAAATATAGTCAAACCTCGTAAGTTTTATTTGTCCCAGTCCATGTCCAATCTTTAGTCCAATAAGCCAAAAATTAATAGTCAATCCACCTTATACCATTTAGTTAAAAAATAAGTCCAATCTCGAATTTTATATATAATTCTGATATAACCCATTTATAACCAAAAATTTGTATAGCCCATGCACCCTTAAAATCTAATGTCAGCCCAAAATGTTTAACACCAAATTTTCAGGATAGAGTCCAATAGTGATTGACCACACAAACCCTAATTACACGGATTATATAAGTACGCACCCTAATGCACTTCAACCCTAAAATTTCTCTAAGCAAACAATCATCCGCCTCCTTCAACACACACTCACAGTTACCACCAACATCTCATCTAAAAGCACATCTAACATTATCAAAGTTCATCCTTATATCTTCCAATATCACTGCTTGCTTATCCCTTAATCTCAATCACAAGATGCCGCAACACACATCCTTATCTCTTCAAAAAAAATAACACAACGCTTTCCATCTCTTACTGATTTCTTCCTTATAACTCCTTTATTTTTCCATAGATCTCCCTTATATCTCCTTCAATCACACGAATCACATCACTCACGCACTCACGCACAAAATCTCAATTTATTATGATTCGTAAAGTGCCATGGCCATATTTGTAACACAATCCAGCACTCACGCATAAAGCACATAGCAGTCAGATACCATTTCATCAAAGAACATGTAGATAGACGGAATATGGAACTGTACTTCATCAAAACTGACTACCAAATTGCCGACTTCTTCACCAAAGTTTTGCCACCAGAAACATTTGCATGTCTACAACAACGTCTAGGAATGGCAAGCATGATTGAAAACGATGACAATAAGGTCAAAGAAGTCACCAAAGTAGCAGTCAACACGAGTAAAGTACATCAGGTAAAACAATCGGGTAATTTTATTACTCATTATGGTTGTTGGTTAAATCACAGATCAACACCCATTTTTCAAATAAAGGACCCTGAACGTACGCTTCAGTGTGTCAATCCTTCAGAAAAGAAGAGAAATCTTCTTAATTATCGTGAGCAAAATNTAAAAAATAAAAGTGAAACATCTAATCAACTACATCTAACGGATGAGAATTTTCCAAAATATAAAAATAAATACTTTATTGGATAGAGAGAGAACCCAAGGACGCTAGAGATTAAAATTCGGGGACCATGCCCGCGTGTTAGCTCAAACATGAAATACCAAACAATTTATTTTACACATCTATCATCCTAAACCCCCTTAAACCCACCAACCAAACAGACCCTTAAAAGTTATAAAAGTTGTTGTTACTGATAAACCATATAGGCGATTTCCACAGCCCCTCAAAAAAGAATTAGGAGGCGTTTGGTTTATGACTCTTATTATAAAGTAATGGAATAATTGTTATGATTAAGTGTTTGGTATAACATCACAATGAAAGTGGGTCATTGTCAATCAAAAATGATTTCACCCAAACTTGGGTGGTATGGGAGGATTGCAACAAAATATGGACCCCATCTCTTTATACAAATCACAATCCACTTTTCCACTAACTAATTTAATTATAAAAATTTCTCACACTCAAATATTTTATTTATTACTTTGATTAAAATAATCATTTTAATAAAATATTATTATTATATTTTATTTCATTTTATTTCAAAACTTTCACAAATCCGAATTCAATTCCAATCCCACTTGTAAACCAAACGCACCCTTATACTTCTTTATAGAAAACAAGTTTTGTATTGGCAAAAATTTATAAAAACTTTTAAGAAAAATAATACTCCGAATTTCATAGTTTTCTTCTCTTCTCAAATCATAAAAAGGCGAAGGACCTAACTAAAACATTTGAAAACCCGAGGGACAACTTTTATAAAAATGACATCAGTTCCTAAAACCCTTCATTTTGCTACTGCTAACAAAGGTCATTTGCAGTCTACAAATCAGGTATTTTATCCATTTATTTGATATTGAAAATCATGGGTTTTGTATTAAGTGCAGATTCTAACCGATATTTACAACTATTGTTGAATAATTTGTGATATATACTTTGTTGGTGGTGCAACCAATTTATGAATTTTATTGTTTCTAGTGTATGGAATTTTTATTGAGTTTTAGAAACTATTGATAGGATTAGCTTATGATTAAGGAATATTAGTTGGTGTAGAATTAATTTTGTTAATTAGTAAACCTAGCTTAAAAGAATAGGATAATTTTTTTTTGGCCACGGAGGTTCACCTGCGCCGACTCCGGGCTATCCAAAAAGGGTAGTCGCCGTGAGATTAGTCGGCTTGCAATGTCGAGTCGGAAACCCATGTTTAACAAAAAAAAAAAGAAAAAAAAAAAACCTCGTTAACCGGAGTTAATTATTTGGTGATCTTTTAACTAGTCAAACCTAAAGTAATGGGTTACCGTTTAGTTTTTTGATATGTTAAGGTTACCCGAGGAGGGCAAGTATGTGATGGAGATGTACGTGGCCTAATTGAGGTATCCCGACCCTTTTCCTGGCCTTCAGACCACTTGTGAGGTGCCTCACCACTTTGGTGGTGGTTCAATTTTTTGATAAAAAATAGTATCCAGGTTCATTATTGTTTTAAAGCGATTGAAAAGGATGAAACTTAGTTACCGTTTATTGATTTTTACCCGTAGAGATAGGGGGGAGTTTAGAAATTGTTTCACACTGTCACTTTATTTTGAGTTTGGTCATTAGGCTTTGGGAACCTTTTCTATAGGGTAATTTGTTAGGTAAGATGCTGACACGGGTAAAAATGGCAAAATGGTTTGTGATAGTTGAGTGTTTAACGGTTTTCGTAAGTTGAATGGTAATAAACTTATAATTACAATGTTTCAAGTTCAATGGTTGAATTATGGAAATGGGACTGTGTTAATAGGTGAATAAATGGGGTGTTTGGGACTGTTTTTACAGCTGAATTAATGGGGTGTTTGGGACTATATGGGACTGTTTTAATAGCTGAGTTAGAGGGGTGTCCAAGGAATATTTGATCGTAGAAATGCTGTTAACAGATTAATTATATAACCTTTAATTGGAATGCTTATGTGACTCATCAACGTCACCCACAACTAGATTGCCTGACCCGCGTTGATGTCACAACTGCAGACCCTGTTTCGAAATGAAGTGTTTTATTGATGACCACATATAGTTCTTTTGAAAGAAGCTCTTCTACAGTTATTGAGATTTATGCCAAATATGTGCCAATGTAGTTTACTTGAGGGCGAAGAAAAAAACATAGATATTTTGAAATACTTGAGGGAGAAGAAAAAAATAGTCCATGATCATATATATCCTGTAAGCATGAAATAATTCCCTTTTGTGACTTGCGTGCGAGATTGACAAGCAAATATCAGAAACGTGCACACAACTCTGATAATGACTTGAATATAAAGATCTTGGATATTTTATATGTAAACCTGAGATTACTTCTCCCTTGTTTTCAGAATGCTTTTAGATGGGTTGGAAAGCCCAGTTCATAAATTATATGTAAACAAGCTTATATTCCATTGTGAAGCTAATTATTGATTACAAGTACACAAGACCTACAACTTGCTAGTAGTTTACTATATTAGAAACCGAGTTTATACTTTCATGCTGTTGTATATGTAGTTGGGACTGATATGCATTATATCTAATTGAAACATAGTTTTGGTGAACTAATGTTGCTTCATATGGGTAGTTTATACTTTCATGTTGTTGTATATGTTGTTTAATTTTGATGTTTATTTGTAATATTTTAGACCATAATGCTTGCTAATCCGTTATCTAGTTTATTTATACAATAAGGGGGTGTTCGGTTTAGGAAATGATTTTAGTAATTTGGTGTTTTTTTTAAGATGGTCCGTTTTACCTGAGCCTGTGTTGACCCATGCCCGTTTGACCCGAATTATATTTTGCCCAAGACCCGTGCCCGTTTTGATCCGTGCCCATTTTGATCTGTGCCCGTTTTGATCCGTGCCTGTTTTGACCCCTTGCCCTCCTGACCCGCCTGTTTTGACACCTCTAACTGCCACATTGGTTATTAAAACTCAAAAGGAAAGGAAAAGAGAATTTTTCCAGTCAACCCAACTTTTTTAACTTAGTTTCTGAAATGGCCTCTTCTGCTCCGTTTTATAACCTATCGTCTTATGATCTTTTGAATGCATTTCATGCTTTCACAGTTTTTTAACAGATACTTTTTGTGTTCTAAACATTTATCGGTTTATAGCTTTGTTGACAAGTACTATCTCTATTCTCTTTTTTATATATCTGTTCCCTTCAATACACTAACTTTTTACTTCTTTTTAACAGTGACCAAAAATCCTACTTTGTATTGAGGTTGGTGTGTCATGTTGAAACGAGTAAGTTCGATGCCATATATGCATGGAGGTGAGAAGACCAAAATCTGTTTGAATGCTATTACCAGGCACATTCACGGTGGTCAGGTACATGATGGTTATTATTTATTTATTTATTTTCACTTTGTTAGAAACAATTGGCATTGTTTTTATTGCAATAAGGGAATCACTTATTTGAACAAACGTTTGGAAGAACAAAAACTTCAAAATCATTTGAATAACCAGCATGAGGAGCTGCATCTAATAACGGGTCAAGATGGGTAAACTTTGTAATTGGTCTGGTTTGGTAAAATATTACACTTTGGTTGACTTCGGACCTGCTCATTTTTGCAGCGTTTATACTCACTAGAGATAGAATTTAACCCGAGTTGACCTGTTTGTTACCAACGAGTGTGAAATGGCCATATCTAATTATAGTTAGACTTTATATATAACACTTTAAATTGTTTTGTTGAAACTGAATTACAGCCTCATTCTGGACCAAGAAGCTTTTTTGGAGTAGAGGATTTGACGACAACAGTCGTCCATATACTTACCAAAAGGAAAAGAAGTCAAAGAATCCAAACAAACACATATCTTTCAAACAACGCACAATAGCTTACATGGAGCCATTCACACTAGATGTTTTCATCTCAAAGCGGTTTGTTTCAGCCTCCCTTACTCACAGGGTAACAAGTAAGCAAGTTGCAGTTGCTGGGACCAACTCGAAAGATATCAAAGCAGAACTTCAATCTTGGTCAGATATTCCTGCTTGTTTGGCAATCGGAAGGATATTGTCTCAACGAGCTAGAGAAGCCGATGTATACACAGCTTCTTATACACCTAGAGAAAGAGATAAATTTGAAGGTAAAATAAGAGCAGTTGTTCAGTCACTTATAGATAATGGTATTGACGTCAAAATTTATCTTGATTAAATGTTCTTAGTTGAAATGTTAATGTACTATGAGTCGAGCTAGCAGAATTAGGGATTTTCGTTTCCAAGTGTAAACTAATTTTAATGATGGTCTTACCTGATAAATGTTTATTAGATGTACCATTATTCATTTTACATTATGTATTATTGGTTTTTACTATCTTTAGTGTTGCAGCTATCTTGAACTTAGTTACTTAGTTACTTACCTCATCATCCTCAAATATATGGAATAGAATATGCATAATCCATTGCTTATTAAAATGCATCATTTGTGAAAACTGTGCACATCTTGAATGGTGCAATTGTATCATCTTCACACTTTGCAGAAAATATTTAGGAGCGTCCATCTTTTACATATAAACAAAATCATGTAATTTCAGGTTGTAAACAGAAGGTTTATTTAGTAGCACTTGTTCTTAAATGAGTCGAGACAACATACTCGTTAAACATGCCAAGTTAGAGCTCATCTTTCTAACTCAATCAACTGAATGATCTACTCCATTTAGTGTTAAAATACTTGAACCCGTTAACATGTCAACCCGAACAAATCAAAAACGAAATAACTATGCACTTCATTTTTGTATTTTAGAATTTGATTTTTTATTTTTATATTTTTTGTGTAACCATTGTTTCCGACCTTTTGACCGACTAATTAAAGGTGTTTGAACCCACCACCACATATACTCAAACTAGGCAAAGCTCTCTTTTTTAAGAGGTTGGCGTGACGACTTCAAAGCTGTTTGCATCTTGCAGGAATTACTAAAGGTGAAACTAAACAAGTTGCTTTTAGAAGCTCGAGCTCGTTAAGGCTACTAAAACTTGATCTTGAAACTCATATCGAACAATTTTGAGCTCAATCAAATCTACATTCAAAGCTCATCTCAACTTGCTTCGTATACATACAACTTTATACATTAATAATCATATAAACATTACTTTGTGAGAAATTATTAGGATGCTTAAAATGCGACTAATTTTATGCCTAAATTTGCTTTATTAGTTTATGAAAAAGTAGATAACTTAGCTACTAATTTAGTAACTATATGGGTACGGAATGATAAAAAAGTAAAATTCAACGCGAGCCTCACGAGCCAAGCATTTTGGAACTCAAACTCGACTTGGAAATGTTACTCGAGTAGTATCTCGGGCTAATAAAAATGGGCCAACCACACACACACATAAATTGAATTCAACTCTAGTGTTGTGTGTGTTTATAACACCATAACAACAACCACCTCATCTTCATCCTCATCATCTCAACCGTACACGTGTCCACACTCGTCTCAGCTGATT
Organism: Artemisia annua; assembly: GCA_014162995.1. Lineage (NCBI taxonomy): Eukaryota > Viridiplantae > Streptophyta > Magnoliopsida > Asterales > Asteraceae > Artemisia > Artemisia annua. Next base: position 102,867 of record LBNU01038578.1, read on the forward strand.
CGATCCACGGCTGCGGTGGTTTCCTTGAGGTCTGATCACCAACTCATTTCACTTTATTTATTTTTGTTGTTGTAATTATTAAGTGTGGTTGTTAATGTTTTGTAGTCGAGTTCATCGTTGATCAAGTCAAGGAAGGCGTCCGATTCGAAATTCGATATCACGGTATCAAGTTTCGCTTTTTATTAAGTTTGTTACTCATGTAGGTAGCTGTAACTTACGGAAGTAGATTGTATTAGTCGCGTATTGTTTCGTATAAATATACTTGAAATTGAGGAAATGCGGATTGAACGATATTATTATGCTTAATAAGCTGTTTCAAATAAGGAAGCGGTATGAAGCTGCTTATTTCATTCTAAAATAAGCCAGTAGCTGTTTGGTTTTTGTTTTTATTTCTAAAATAATAAACATTAAATCTCTCCCGAGTTTGAAATGTAATAGTTTTTTTTGTGAGTATTGTTCACCACTGATATGGAGAATGTTCGCATGGCTACTTATGTACATTCGTTGCGGATAAACCTTTATCGTGCTACTTATAATGTGGTGGCTTGCAAGTATTATTGATTTTGGCATCATGGAGTTTGATTTGTGATTCTTTATGGACTTGCCTTTCAGTAATAAAAAGCCAATCAACTGAGTTATTGATATCTTATTTACCATACTTCATATAGGTTGACCTGCCAACTTTGGATGGCTTGGTGAAGGATACAACACAATGTGCTCCGAATGGTTACTACTTTATGCCAGTTTATGACAAGGTACAGTAACATACACTATTTTTCTACTCACTTGCTCATAATTCTCACAGTCCCTAGTCTTATTCATGTACATATCCTGTATTATTCATCTTTGAATTATTCTATATTGTGGTTATGGGTGTATTTGGTTCAAGTTGAGCATGAGGTTGCTTTACTAAAAGGCTCNTTGAGTCGAGACAACATACTCGTTAAACATGCCAAGTTAGAGCTCATCTTTCTAACTCAATCAACTAAATGATCTACTCAATTTAGTCTTAAAATACTTGAACCCGTTAACATGTCAACCCGAACAAATCAAAAACGAAATAACTATGCACTTCATTTTTGTATTTTAGAATTTGATTTTTTATTTTTATATTTTTTGTGTAACCATTGTTTCCGACCTTTTGACCGACTAATTAAAGGTGTTTGAACCCACCACCACATATACTCAAACTAGGCAAAGCTCTCTTTTTTAAGAGGTTGGCGTGACCACTTCAAAGCTGTTTGCATCTTGCAGGAATTACTAAAGGTGAAACTAAACAAGTTGCTTTTAGAAGCTCGAGCTCGTTAAGGCTACTAAAACTTGATCTTGAAACTCATCTCGAACAATTTTGAGCTCAATCAAATCTACATTCAAAGCTCATCTCAACTTGCTTCGTATACATACAACTTTATACATTATTAATAATCATATAAACATTACTTTGTGAGAAATTATTAGGATGCTTAAAATGCGACTAATTTTATGCCTAAATTTGGTTTATTAGTTTATGAAAAAGTAGATAACTTAGCTACTAATTATACATACTACTAAAGACGTTGATGTCTAAGAAATTATAAACAATTAAGAAAATATAATATACTAATTACGTTGATACCTTTTAAAAATTGTTTATTTTTGGGCTTTACATTTGGTTTACTTATAGCCCATGGCTGGCCTGTTTCGGTTTGTTCCATATGATAGTATTTATCGGATTCTTTTGCCTTATTTCTTATAGCAATAGCCATTGATAAGAAAACACATAATCACACTCAGGGGATACGTGTTCTTCCATGTATGTATCCAACACAGCTTCACACAACAAATCAAAAAACACAAATATACAAATAAATAAAAAAAAAAAACACATACAATGAATTCATCTTTATCTTCTGTCTCGCCTGAACCTCATGAAAAAACGCACGGCAAATCCGGAAAAAATTGATCGGCTCAGTTTCGACGCATCTTCGTCAATTTCGTTTGTATCGAGCCTTTTTTTGAACAAAATCTGAGCTGGGGTTGGATTACTTTCATCAAATTTATTATGCATAAAGAAAGGTAACTTATTTTATATAAATATATTGATTTGGGCGTTTTCGTATACATATAAATTGTGACTTATAGTTGTTTACTTGGTTTAATTCTCTATTTAATTAGGGAGTTGTTAGACTTGAGTTTTATTGTTGTTTGAAACAATTTTTGATTATGATTATTCATAAATTGGAACCAAAGTTGCATGCCTAATTTATCCCTGTACTTACGGTTGTCTTCTTTATGAAAATATTGGGTTTTCGTTTGGTTGCACACCAGATGTTCGATGAAATGTCTAGGTAAAAATAGTACTCACAGTTTTGGTTTGTTTTGTTTGTAGTTGCTGATGGAAAATGAAGAGGGTCCGGTAGTGAAGCGCCTTCTCAGATTCTCGGCCTATCTCAGCCTCATAGACACGGTAAAGTTGAGAGAATAGATAGATGTCGGATGTATGCGGGGTGTGACAGATTTCGGCTTTGTTCCATTGACATAAACATCCGATGAACAGTAGAGCAAATCCTAATTTTTTTCTTTCTACTATCTGGTTATTAGTTTTACAAGTCTAAAGTATAGGCTCAGACCCCAAAAGTACTAATTGTCCGAAATATGAATGCAGGGAAAAAAGTAAGCCACCCGACTGATGTCGCTACACAATATGGATGTAGTGGTCAACATTGTGAGCGAAAGTTTATAGATGTGGGGGCTGGTGGTCAATCATCTTCGCAAAAGCGGGTGTGCCATGATACAATCTTGTAGGTTTCGCCTTCAGGTTTGTTATGCATTGTTGTCGTCCCCGTTGTTTTGTGAACTCTTTCACCACCTTTAATAACGGCTGTTGTGTGATACGTATCAGGGTCTGGCTACAATGAGGGTTCTCTTTGGGTATTGCCAAAGGTATGGAATCCTCCATAGGTTGTGCCATTCATGACTATCCATTTATTTACGTTTGTGATCATACTTATTTGTGTATACTTAGCAGGTTCATGGCATTCCATATGGTATTGCACAGCTGCTGGTAAGTCTTTCCTCAATTGGTCAAACACGTTGTGCCACAACTTCTTTTACTCCATCCATGCCTCCTACCGTGCGATCAGGTACTTGAATCAATGGCTATTCCAATGGATGATCTTTTAACTGATTACACCCGTGTTTACAATGTCATTGTCATACACTTATTCAATTTCTTTAATTCATAACAGTCGACGCATATGTGGGTGGCGGTCTAATGTTATTGGATTTTGGGAGTGGCCTCATGCGCCATGAGATATCTTTTGATGTTGATGCACTGGAATGTGACGTCGACAAGGTTAACGAGTTACGAGTCCATCAGTTGTGTGTGGCTGGTAATGTAGTCGCCATCAAATGTTAACGATGTTCATAGTATGTTATCCCATGCTTTGTGCTAACTTTTGTGTTAAAATTATATTGATCACCACAGGTGGTATTCACAAAAGGCCACACACAGACATGCCTCAAGGTACATCTGTCTATTCATGTATACCAATCCGTTTTTTTTAAAAACATGTCCACGTTCATTACTCACTCCGCTTCTGCTGCGTGATATTAGGTGAATGTCCTTCACAGCGAATGCGTGAAAAGCATGGTCACATGGGGTTGTCAACAGCGGTTCCTACAGACCGAACACCCACTTCGTCACAACCAGAATGCGAAACATGTACGCTCGCATTTGTGTCTACAACTTTCAGTGCAGGCCGTGTTGTACCAGGTATACATACGTCACCGGTTGTGGCTTGCATACATTAGCAAATGTTTCTAAACCTCTGATAGTGTCGTTATTGCAGATGCGCACAGAAGGTCTGATACAACATTGCATATCGTAGGTCCCACACCGATTAGTAACCCGCACACAACCCCTCAGAAGATACAACCGAAACCAACCCCGAATACCCGGTGTTCAAGATCAGGTTAGTGATATTATACCAATCCTACACATGCAGCATTCTCAGAATCCTTTTATTACCATTCGTCAGTCTACAATGTCATAACTCATAATGCGATTTTCATACATTTATTTAACATTTTTCGTGATAATAGGTTACACACATATAGGTCGTAGCGCCCTGCTGTTGGATTTTGGGGCTGGCCTCATACGGCATGAGGCGGCTATACATTCTGATATATTTGAATGTGACATGAATGTTGTTGGTTCACTTGGAGCTACTAAGTTCTGCAATAAAGGTAATTTGATAGTTCCAAACCGTTGTTCATGTTTGTTCTATGGTAGACCAGTTTCTTACGGAGACACGCTTATATGAGTTACAGACGTCAGCACGAGTACATATGCTTCTCGCAAAGGAAATGTACGCGAATGCGCGAAGGTTCGCGTCTATACTTACATATATGATGGCGTGGTTTGGCAAAACCCTTTGCCATTTGTTACTTATTAACCTGATGTTCTGTGATTCTAGGGGAGCGGCCCTCGCGAAGGCCGCGTACACCCGGTACTGATACGACGTTTCCACCCCGGTCCGGTTATAATATTAGTTATTCCGTGTTTGGGCTATCTTTTGCGAACTGTCTTTGGGCTTTTCTATTATTGGTTGGGCCTCTTCATGTGTAATATTGTGGTCCGGAACGTTGTATTGTAGGTCCATCAATACTATTGCCTTTCGTATAAATACGATTCGTATTCCAAATGATTCCAGAAGTTTGACTCACTTGCTTCGTCGATAGGTATTTGGTTGGTGAAGTAGATCTGAGCACTCTTTCATTTAACGATCCTTCACATTTTTTTTTTGTTTCATACATGATCTTGCTTGCTACCATAGGGAGACGTGGTCTCTCTGTGATTTGTATATGTATGTTGCCATTCTTTGTTTGCCTTTAGATTGTCATAGGTTACATGCATGCCTGTTAGGGAGTGTCCCCTTTTGTTTTGTAAGTTTATCGTTAAATACTTAAATCTTAAGTTTATCAAGTATAATTAATATATTTTTTAATTCTGTTAGTGATTTTATTGTGTGATGTTGTCTGATAGTTCGAAGAAGACTGAAAACGTGCGAACAAGTTCTGGTGGAGTATGGGTTTGGGCTTCGGGACTCCAACAGAAACTATTAAAGGTATGCTATATTTTGGGGTTGTCAAATCAGTTGTTTTATTGTCGTGTATTTTGTGATCCTGTTTTGTTGGATATTTGGAATAGCTTATTTATGTGGCTTAAGGGGTTATGATAGAAGGAAAATCACAATAACATCAACAAGCTTCTAAAAGGGATTGTGGTAAGTGAATCTAAAACTTTTAATATTCGATGTTTAACGTATCTGAGCTACGATGTGCATGTTGGACAGGAGGGGCAATACTATAGCAGTGACCCCCTTAGAACAGGTCGAAACTAAAATTGCTGGAGTAGGGTGCCTTCTTATGACTTTGTGTTAGCGATTTGGTTCTTTTTGTACTATACATCTGGTGACAACCACATGTTTCTTATTTTAAAGTAGATCTTCATTCATGTTTCTTATTTTAAAGTAGATCAAAGTTAGTGTTTTTATGATGTTACTAAAATGTTACACTCAATTTTCAAGTGTTTAAAGAATCAGAAGAGGTGATGGCATATGGTGTTAACTGGTGTTTTCATGATATGCTCACTAAGATATGGTGTTACAAAAGAAGTTGGAATATGGATTTAATGGCTATCAGGTTCCTCCAACGCCTCGGGCTTCAACCTCAGTAAGCAACTCTTTCAGATGACCATTGTTTCGATATTCACTTATTTTCATGATGTTGATATTCTGCATTTTCCCGAGTTGACCCATTCCAAGTATAATGTAACCCAAACCGACCCATTTCCCTATGTACGACTTCTTTTTATCATTTGCTTCTTTTAGTAAATATTTGTTTGAAATTTTACATTTTAATTTGCTTCAAGCTGTCACTAATTAAAGATCAATGGCTAACGGACACTAATTAATCATGGCTATCGAGTCTCTAAATTGTTATTATAATCGAGTATCAACGAAAACTTCTAATTTTCATGTATACAAAAACAACTGATACAAGCTATTCTGGGGTTGAGGCCATGGGAGGTATTAAATGTTGAACAAGCCATGGATCAAAGAACGTATAGTGGTCAATGGTATCGTGAACCTCTTGGTGCATTTACAACTGGGATAGTAGTTTATAGGAACTTCAACTATGTGTAAGAAATTGAACATTTGATATTTAGTTGACAAACGGCCTTAAACATGCAATTGTTTTTTATGACAAACGGCCATAATATAAATGCAGGATTTCGTATCTATAGCGTGCCAACAGTTGTAGAAGAAACGAGAGAACTAGAGATGCAAGAAATGGAAACTACACAACACCACAAGATGAACCGACGTTGACACCGGCCCCCCAAGAAGCATCTGTAGATCCCGAAGACAAAACAGTTGCCCAGGCCAGCGAGAAGGCGAAGTACGACTAGCATGATACCTTAGCTCTTAAAATGTAGTCTGTAATAAAACCTTAACTAGCAGCTGCATAATGTACAACAAATGAATATAGGATATTACATCATGTATGTAGGATAGATGGCGCAGTGGCGTAATAGCCAATAAAATTGCAAGTATAAAGGCGGTAGGAAAACCCTTGCAATATTTTGTAAACTACATCCTGGCAATGCATCTATCGAGTTTTCGTTACAAGTCTTATCACTTATGCCCCCGCCGCAACGCGGCGGGTTCTTTCTCCTTGTTTAGTAACTATATGGGTACGAAATGATAAAAAAGTAAAATTCAACCTAAGTCCTCGCGAGCCAAGCATTTTGGAACTCAAACTCGACTTGGAAATGTTACTCGAGTAGTATGTCGGGCTAATAAAAATGGGCCAAAAAGCAGGCTACTGATGAAAAGGCCGGCGGCACTACCAAACCATAAACCCCAAACACACACACACACACACACACATACATTGAATTCAACTCTAGTGTGTGTGTTTATAACACCATAACAACAACCACCTCATCTCCATCATCTCAACCGTACACGTGTCCACACTCGTCTCAGCTGATTCGATCCACGGCTGCGGTGAGGTCTGATCACTAACTCATTTCACTTTATTTATTTTTGTTGTTGTAATTATTAAGTGTGGTTGTTAATGTTTTGTAGTCGAGTTCATCGTTGATCAAGTCAAGGAAGGCGTCCGATTCGAAATTCGATATCACGGTATCAAGTTTCGCTTTTTATTAAGTTTGTTACTCATGTAGGTAGCTGTAACTTACGGATTAGTCGCGTAAATTTACCATTGTTTCGTATAAATATACTTGAAATTGAGGAAATGCGGATATTATTATGCTTAATAAGCTGTTTCAAATAAGGAAGCGGTATGAAGCTGCTTATGAGTATTGTTCACCACTGATATGGAGAATGTTCGCATGGCTACTTATGTACATTCGTTGCGGATAAACCTTTATCGTGCTACTTATATCTGTTTATAATGTGGTGGCTTGCAAGTATTGATTTTGGCATCATGGAGTTTGATTTGTGATTCTTTATGGACTTGCCTTTCAGTAATAAAAAGCCAATCAACTGAGTTATTGATATCTTATTTACCATACTTCATATAGGTTGAGCTGCCAACTTTGGATGGCTTGGTGAAGGATACAACACAATGTGCTCCGAATGGTTACTACTTTATGCCAGTTTATGACAAGGTACAGTAACATACACTATTTTTCTACTCACTTGCTCATAATTCTCACAGTCCCTAGTCTTATTCATGTACATATCCTGTTTTCATCTTTGAATTATTCTATATTGTGGTTATGGGTGTATTTGGTTCAAGTTGAGCATGAGGTTGCTTTACTCATTTATGGTGAGCTGACCTAAGGCTCAAACCTTAGTTTGACTAGTATACATTAGTTCCCCAAAGCTCGTATAAGCTTGGGCCTTCGGTTGCTTCATAAAGGCTTGTATTAGCTTGAGCCTTAGCTAAATCACATGGACTTGTATAATATTGAAGAACAACTCCCTAGATTAAGTTACAGATGAAGTTAATCCTAAAATAGTGACAAATACAATTCTAAGGAATTAAAATCAGTGACCTGTTAAATATAGATGACTCCATGCCTCATATATACTTGGTGGGTTTGGCTCATTTAGGCTTGTCAACTTACCGAGTCAAGCCCTATCAGGCACTAGCTTGGATAGGATTAGCAAATGGGTCAGCTCGGATATCTTAGGCTCGTGAAGCTTTTCGGCGAGCTGATTCATGAGCCCACACTAGTCAGCTAGTTTCGTTTACATCCTTAATTATGATGACATATTTGAAGTGCTTTTAACTCTCTTTCGGGTTGAGAATTGTCATGCTTATGTTTAAGTGGTTCCTATCAAGTTCAATTGCGTATATAGACTATGCTTTCTTTGTGGGGAAATGGGAAAGGATGTGCAAAGCAGTTGCTCCTACATATAGGTAGATGATTAAGTGCGGTAGTTACTTTGGTGTTCATTTGAATGATCAACATTGTTCGATTGTTATTATCATCATTTTAATCAGATTTAGTTAACACAAAACGTTGAATTGGATTAAGATGGATATTATCGTTATAGTACAATTTGGTAGCAGTTTTGAATTTGTAGGCTTTATTTCTGTTGCATTTATCTCTTGTTTTATCACTTTGATGTGACAACGTTAACACTAAGTTAAATTTTGGTGCAGGGATCTTTTGTTATCAAAATTAAGGGACCTGAAGGATGGTCGTGGGACCCACATCAGGTATGTACTCCGCTTCTGATATTTTTATATATAATTCTCTGACAGTTCTATGTAGCGAAGTATAGGATTAACAATCCAGAACTTTGATATCTTACTTTTTGTAGGTTCCCGTGCATGTCGACCATACTGGCTGTAACAAAAATGAAGATATAAACTTTCGGTTCACAGGGTTAGTCTAGCTTTAGTCATTTATATACATCTTCATATATATTTTTTTGAAGAATTTTGAATTTGCTTGGTGTCTGTATACATGGATCTTGTTTAACAACATCTTCTACTGTATAATATCTTTGCAGGTTCAGTATTAGTGGAAAAGTTGTGGGAGCAGTTGGCGGTGCGAGTTGTTCATCTACCAATGGCGGTCCATCAAATGTCAATGTTGAGCTTTTGGATTCCAGTGGGAATGTTGTATCATCTGTTTTGACATCAGTTGCAGGAAGTTACTCGTTCATCAACATCATTCCAGGTTAGAATTTCTTGCATGGACTCGAGTTGATGTCATTCTATTTGTTGGTTATACTAGGAGTTTATCATCTGAAGTGCTCAACAACCTCATCTATGTTTCATTGTCTTCTGAGCTATGAATATAACGAAAATCACCAGCAAAAACTTACTTTTAAGATTCATATCATAATTAATCAAATTTGCTGTCTTGATGTTTTGTTTGACGAAAATCATGATTGTTACATGGCTGATTTCGGTATTTTAATTGCATTTTTTTGGTGCAGGACGGTACATCCTACGTGCTTCCCATAACGACCTGAATATTGAAGTTAAAGGTTCCACAGAGGTCATATTAATATGTGTTTCTTTTATATTATCTTCCCCATCCATAATTTATTCATTTCCGTCCAATTGCCTACACATGCTCTTACACAATTCTTATGTTCTCATCCCACATAAATATTCAGGTTGAATTAGGGTTTGGAAATATGGAAGTTGATGATATCTTCTTTGTCTCTGGTTATGATATTCGTGGATCCGTAGTTGCACAAGTAAGCCTTCTATTTTTTCGGTGTTTACAGAAAGCTGCTCATACTGAGTCTATACTATACTCCACATCTTAATTGACTGAATTACTCCTTGATCATTTAGCAAAATTAATGTACAATTCTTTCTTGCTATTTCAGGGAAATCCTATTTTGGGGGTTCACTTTTACCTGCACTCTGACGATGTCAAGGAAGTTCACTGCCCACAGGGTTCTGGTGATGCCTCTAGAGATAAAACTGCACTTTGTCATGCCATATCTGATGCTGATGGAACATTTAAATTTAAGTCAATTCCATGCGGTAATATACTGTATTCCCTACTTCTCACTTGTATACATATCGATGGCACAGAGATCTCTGTTTTTCAAAATAAGTTTTCTTGCAGAATTGTTTGTGATATATAAAATTTAATGAAATTTGGTTATTCTTTTCATCAAAATGAATTAGATGAATTATCTTGCTCAAAAACAAGGATATGATGCAAATGAGTTTTGTTGCTTAATCAATAAAGAACATGTTGTATTTATTTAGCCTGGTAAAGAATATGATGAAATCCGAAATGGAATGTATAGTATATTTATAGTCGCTGTTAGCTAGAACTCATTGTAATGTACGTTTATTTTATTTTATTTTATTTATTTATTTATTATTTTTTTATTATTATTTTTTTTGCTAATTGTATCATTATTGTACTTCATTTTGTGATATACCTGCAGGGGTTTATAAGCTTATACCTTACTATAAGGGCGAGAACACAGTTTTTGATGTTTCCCCTCCCTCTGCTGTTGTGACTGTTCAGCATGATCATGCAACAATATCAGAAAAATTTCAGGTACATTAACAAGTGATATTAACTTATCATCATTACTACAAAATATGTCTTCTAGATGGTCTTAGCTCAAGACGGTTAAATCATGTTTACCGTTCTCTGGCATTCTGTGAATTTCTGGTCAAAGCTCAATCGTCACTAGTTTAAGGATTTTGAAATTTGTTGCATTAAATAGACTAACTCATGCGTATCTAAACTTGATTAGGTCACTGGTTGGAGTGGATGGTGTAAAGATTGTGCTGGATGGCGTTGAGAAATCTATCACTGATAAAGAAGGATATTATAAGCTGGATCAGGTTACATCTAAGAAGTATCAGATTGAAGCAAAAAAGGATCACTACAAGTTTAGCAAACTGGTTAACTTGATGGTAAGTGCACCACATAACAGATACACATTTAACACTTTGTCTAAATTCTTATTCCAAGGGTGTCTCACCTTCAATGTTACTGATTTGCAGGTTTTACCAAATATGGCATCAGTTCCTGATATCAAAGCAGTGTCTTATGATGTTTGTGGCTCAGTGCAGACAGTTGATTCTGGTTACAAAGCAAAGGTAATTAAAGTTCATACACAGGTGCTTAAGTAGTGAGCATGATTTGTTGTAAACTCACCCATTGTACTTATTTTACAGGTAGCTCTGACTCATGGACCAGACAATGTTAAGCCACAAATGAAACAGACTGATGAGAATGGCTATTTCTGCTTTGAGGTACTTCTCATAATCTTATATCAAGAGCATAAGTCGAGCTTTTTTCATGACGGACAGTTAGCTATGCATCTCAGCTATTATGAGATAGGATAATTACCTTTTCACAATGTACTTTTGTTTTTGCATCATTTCATTCATACAAATGCCTTTCAGGTTCCACCTGGCGACTATCGGTTATCGGCTATTGCAGCCAAACCTGATGCTACTCCGGATCTTTTATTTTCGCCACCACATATCGATGTCAATGTCAATGGTCCATTGATGTCACCCAAGTTTTATCAGGTGATTATATCTCAAAGTTATATTTCTTACTTTTACCTCATTTCTTTTACCAGGTTAATTTTAAGATGGTTCAGTTATCTGAATGATAAAATTATATATGCATCAGTAATGATTTGAGGCTGGTTGGTTACTCTGTTTCAATTCATAATCCACAAGGGACATGTTTTTGGATAAATGGCGCATTACACTACCGGTGTGATCCATGACCTTTTTTGGTTTCTGACTTGATTATACTCTTTTTAATCTCAGGCACGAGTTAACCTACATGGCTCGGTTGCTTGCAAAGAAAAGTGTGATTCTTCTATTTCTGTTGCTCTTGTGAGGTTGGATGCTAAAAGAAATGAAAAGAAGCAGACTGTTGGTTTGACTGATTCAGGCAACGAGTTTCTGTTTCAGAATGTGCTACCTGGAAAATATAAGCTTGAGGTAAATGGTTTGGGATAGGAAAATTGTCTTAATGATGAATATAGAGCAATTAGATTCAATAAGTTTAAAATGGGTGGTATTTGTTTTTGGAGTGATACTTTTTTTAATAGCATTTATATTTTTATTCAACCAAGTTTCCTTTTTCTTATTTTGTTACTTTTTCTAGTAGTATCATTAGGTCCCCATGTAACATTACGCTTTTATCCAAACTAGGTTGGGAAATAAAGTATTTAGTTGAGCATCTCGTTTTAGAAGTATATCATTGTTACTATATTCATAGACTCTGATATTTGTATGCTTGATCTTACGTTTTGATTTTGATTTCTGTATGCTGTTACTAGGTTAAACATCTTTCTGAAGGAGCTATTTCTGGAGAAGATAAATGGTGTTGGGAACAGAACTCTGTACCTGTCAATGTTGGAACAGAAGACGTTAAAGGAATTAATTTCGTTCAGAAAGGTTATTGGGTTAACTTGGTTTCCACTCATGATGTAGATGCTTATCTTCATCAATCAGATGGTTCTCGTGTGAATCTAAAAATTAAGGTATTTCAGAATTCAGATCACTTATACACCTAAGTTGGAGGTCAATACGATCCTCATATTCACACTTTTGTAAATTGCAGAAAGGTTCTCAGAACATATGTGTTGAATCTCCTGGTGTGCATGAACTTCAATTTGTAAACTCTTGTGTACTTTTTGGTAGCTCACCTGTGAAAATTGACACCGCAAACACATCGGTATTTTGTTCACGTCCTTTTTATAATATCTTGAAAAAATAAATATATTGTTATTTCCTTTTTGTTTCATATCTCAATGATTTTTTTCTTCCTTTTTTAGCCTATCTTTCTGAAAGGAGAAAAGTATCTACTAAAAGGACAAATAAAGGTTGAATCACAAAATGGTGTTGATCAGTTACCTGAAAATCTAGTGGTCGATATTTTGAACAATGAAGGAACTGTTATTGATAGCAGTACTGCAAATATTGCGGTCGCTCAAAATGAGGAATCAAATACAGCTCTTTATGAGTATCAAGTATGGGCAAATCCCGGAGAAAAATTGACATTTGTACCTCGGGATGTGCGGTAAATCTTTTGTCATACGTGTTACTTTTGGCTGTACTTTTCATAGATTATACACTAAATATGCAGTTAAACCTATTATTTGCCCCCTATAATTAAGAAGGCATGCCACATGCTTACATCAAGACTAACCTGTGTATGACGCGTTGCAGGAGCAAAAATGAAAAGAAGATTTTGTTTTATCCCAGGCAACATCAGGTAATCAACTCTGGAGACATGATTAATGCAATTTCAATATCTATTCTCAATCATCTCTAAAGTTTTACGTTTTTAATCAGGTCAAAGTGGCACAAGATGGCTGTAAAGCTTCGGTTCCTCTTTTTTATGGGCGACCCGGGCTGTACATTGAAGGATCAGTTTCTCCCTCACTTTCAGATGTTAGTATTAAAATCATAGCTTCTGGAGATAGCCACAATGCTCAAATCAAGAAAAATGAATTAGCTTTTGAAACAACTACAAACGAAGATGGGTTGTTTGTCGCGGGACCTCTTTATGATGACATAACTTACCATATCGAGGCTTCAAAGGTTTGGAATTGCTACATTTACAATGAAACCACTTAAATTTACAGATGTGATTTATCAGCAATGAAGTCATAAAATTATGTCAGATTTTAGCCTACATGTATAGATGGTTTACTAAATCTGTCTTTTTCTTGTGATAGTCTGGCTATCATGTAAAGAAAATCGGCGCCAATTCCTTTTCCTGTCAGAAGCTTGGTCAAATCTCTGTATATATACAATCTAAAGAAGATGGAAGAGAGTTATTTCCCTCCGTACTATTATCATTGAGCGGTGAAGATGGTTATAGAAATAACTCAATATCTGCTGCTGGTGGAAGCTTTGTATTTGATAATTTGTTTCCTGGGAGCTTTTATCTCCGTCCACTGCTAAAGGTACTTTGTTTTTTTTCATCTTGTTTTTGTGATATGAAGTAAAAATGCTTTGTAATTATGATCATTGATCGCTGCTGAAATTTCTAGGAGTATGCTTTCTCACCGGCAGCACAGGCGGTTGAACTTGGTTCTGGGGAGGCCAAGAAAGTTGTGTTCCAAGCTACACGTGTTGCTTACAGGTATCTTTTTTGTTCTCACTAATGAGTCATGCTGTGATAAGAAGAGTAAACTGGTTGGGCTGGTGTATTTTGTAAAGTTATGGCCACAAATTGCCACATGTTCAGCCAAGTACATTTAGATTAAGTGCATCCTTTGTATCATGATATTTTCCGAGGGTGTGCTGATATTTTAGGCTTCATTATGCCTCTAATAGTTTGTTGGATGAGCGTACAAACATACACTAGGTTAAAGAATTACTTGATAAAATTAAAAAGGCTATTTACATTTGAAAGCTCTCCATAAAAAAATATATTCCTCAAGTTCTCACACAGAAAAAAACACTGAAGATTTGTCCATTTACCTAAGTTGACACAAAGAAGAACAGATGACAAACATGAAACAACCTAAAGTCCTTAATTGTTTTATAAAAGAGAGGCTTTTACTCTCCTACTGCAAGCAGGGTCGCGTTATAGAGTCCCACTCCCTTTTGCAGTTTTGCCTGTATAAAAATGGTAGCACACTCAAGGATATAAACTTCTAAAGTTGAAAAGAAGCACCAATTGAGTTGCAACATACACTATTTTCTTGTCATGCACATGCAAGTTTTATCTGAGACATCATCTGTTTTTCCCTTTCAGTGCCATGGGTGTCGTGACTCTGTTAATCTGGTCAACCAAAAGAAGGTGTTTCAGTTGAGGCGCGTTCTGACTTGAAAGGCTATTATGAGGAGACAGTAACAGATTCATCAGGAAGTTATCGCCTAAGGGGACTCCATCCTGATACCTCATACACAATTAGAGTAGTAGCAAAGAACAATGGGTTCGACAACTCTAGGATCGAACGTGCTTCTCCAGACTCTGTTGTGGTCAACGTAAGTTGTAGATACCATATATGCATATATGATTCCTGTGGTTTGCTCAACTTTATGAAAATTGTTCCCTGTTGGTACTAATTACGGGTATGGTATCTAGAAACATTTTTGCTTTCACGTTGTCGAGTATGTAGTGAATTTCACTATTGGTCCCCCTAGTATCTACTCTTTTCGTCCCAAGATAATTGTCCACGAAGTTCAAGAAAAGTTTAATAATTACAACTTCAATTTTTCAAATTGACATTCTTACCGTTTGACTAACACTTGGTGCTTTTTGTAGTTTTCTAATTGTAGTTTTGATCAGGGGTAGTACGGGAAATTCACTCTTTTATACCTATTCTTTGAACTTTTCAATAAGTAGACAGTTATGTTTAGACATATCAAAATACTTAGATGGACAATAGTTTTGGGACAGAGGGAGTTTCAAGTTTCCATTTTTGTCTAAAAGAATAAAAGGATGATGGATTAGATAATGATGATATATAGCAAACCATATCTGTAACTATGTGCAAACTACAGGTTCTAGTTCGTGTAGTTTACTCTTTTGAACCATCAAGTTACTGTTGCAAGTTTGCAATCTCTTGTTTGTTGTATGATCAATGCTTGTTTGACTTTTGTAGGTTGGATATGAAGATATCAAACAATTAGACTTTTTGGTCTTTGAGCAGCCAGATACGACACTATTAACCGGATCAGTTGATGGAAACAGAATTAAAGAAGTGCATGAACACTTACGGTTGGAAGTCAGATCAGCCAGTGATCCATCCAAGGTTGAATCTTTGTCACATTTGTCACTTTCAAACTTCTTCCAGGTGAAGGGTTTGTCCAGAGGGAAACACCTTTTGCAGCTTCGTTCTGTTCTATCGCCAAGTGTTCTCAGATTTGAATCTGAAGTTATTGAAGTTGATTTGGAGAAAAATACCCAAATTCATGTGGGTTCTTTAAGATACAGAGTTGATGACGAGCACCGTAAACAGGTTTCTGTCTCTTTAGCTTTGAATTGTAAATATTTTAAAATGGTCAAATTGCATACAAACGTAACTAACTTACAAAAAGCACAATTCAAGGCTATATAACTCGGTCACCTGGTAAAAAATGATGACATATGTAACTTCCATGGTTTGACCCTATTTTTTACTTAGCATAGCTTAGAAAATTACTTATATTCAAAAGTTACACATCGTTAAAAGTGAGTTACTTATTAGGCAAATTCCCAGTTTAAAAAGTATCTGGATAGATTCTCTCATGTCATGGTTATGGAATATTCTTAACTTCACTTACAATTGTATAATGCTACAGGAATTGACTCCGGCACCTGTGTATCCACTAATTATTGGAGTACTAGTGATCGCGTTATTTATCAGTATGTAACTTCCATGGTTTGACCCTATTTTTTACTTAGCATAGCTTAGAAAATTACTTATATTCAAAAGTTACACATCGTTAAAAGTGAGTTACTTATTAGGCAAATTCCCAGTTTAAAAAGTATCTGGATAGATTCTCTCATGTCATGGTTATGGAATATTCTTAACTTCACTTACAATTGTATAATGCTACAGGAATTGACTCCGGCACCTGTGTATCCACTAATTATTGGAGTACTAGTGATCGCGTTATTTATCAGTATGCCAAGGTAACTGAACCTCTTTTTTAGTTGCATAAAAGTTAAGAAACAACTTTATTTATTTCACACCCAATTGATATCGTTGTTTTAGTTTTATAATGTTTTGATGCTAATCTGCAGACTAAAAGACATTTACCAAAGCAATGTAGGAGTGTTAGTACCAGGACCCAGTGCATCAACTAAGAAAACAGTGAGAAAGAAGACTTTCTGAAGTGCCTTTAAACTTTGCAGTGTGCTCAATTATTTTGGAACAACATCGGCTGGTTTAGTACTTTGGTAGAAGAGACTTGCTATCTAGTCACCGTTGTTGTCATGATGTTATAATGACATGAGGTTTTACTAATTAGGCTAAAAAGATTTAGTCGGTACATTTAGTGTACAAGTATTTTTGGCAATGCCACAGGTACAATCAAGCTGTTGCACGCACTTCTAGTCATTTTTGTTGCATAAAGAAGTAAACTAGTGTACGTATTTCTTGTAACCAGGAATAGAAATTGACGATTAAATTTATCTACATTTCTAGTTTCTGATTTGTGCTTGCCTTAAATGTTCAAGTGGAAAACAGTTTGTAAATGTAGTATTTTTGAATTCAAATATATTTTTTATTCCTGGGTCAATGCAAACAATTTATTGACATTTTTACCAATGGCAATGGTCATTCAGTCTACTATCGACTTGTACACATGTCGGCGAAAAGAAATAGAATTTTATAGAGCAAAAGTTCAAGTACTAACTTGAATTAAGATTATATGTCCAATAAATTATGCCTCTTGACCCTGTAATCTATACTCATCAAATAATGAAAGAATGTAAAACTGCTAAGTACACCAGAGCAGTTAACCGAAAAAGGTCTAATTAGATTGAGGTGTAAGTTGGCAGCTCCAAAGCTGTTCTAGCCATAAGTGATATCAGTGCGACAAGCGTTCGCCTCTACTTTCCGTTCAGAATTATATACTTGATCTTGATGCTGTATCCATCTNAGTCACCGTTGTTGTCATGATGTTATAATGACATGAGGTTTTACTAATTAGGCTAAAAAGATTTAGTCGGTACATTTAGTGTACAAGTATTTTTGGCAATGCCACAGGTACAATCAAGCTGTTGCACGCACTTCTAGTCATTTTTGTTGCATAAAGAAGTAAACTAGTGTACGTATTTCTTGTAACCAGGAATAGAAATTGACGATTAAATTTATCTACATTTCTAGTTTCTGATTTGTGCTTGCCTTAAATGTTCAAGTGGAAAACAGTTGGTAAATGTAGTATTTTTGAATTCAAATATATTTTTTATTCCTGGGTCAATGCAAACAATTTATAGTAGGATATGTCACAGCATCAGCAGGTGTTATCTCTGTGGTTGTGATTGTGGGGAATTTTTGTTCCATGAAAAGAGCAGGTTTGTTGCAAGACAACCAATTCCATTCCCCATTGGCATCAGAGTCTGGACTAGACTATGGTGAAAACATAATCGGTTTTGATCCAAGAAATGATGATAAGTTGACATTTTTACCAATGGCAATGGTCATTCAGTCTACTATCGACTTGTACACATGTCGGCGAAAAGAAATAGAATTTTATAGAGCAAAAGTTCAAGTACTAACTTGAATTAAGATTATATGTCCAATAAATTATGCCTCTTGACCCTGTAATCTATACTCATCAAATAATGAAAGAATGTAAAACTGCTAAGTACACCAGAGCAGTTAACCGAAAAAGGTCTAATTAGATTGAGGTGTAAGTTGGCAGCTCCAAAGCTGTTCTAGCCATAAGTGATATCAGTGCGACAAGCGTTCGCCTCTACTTTCCGTTCAGAATTATATACTTGATCTTGATGCTGTATCCAACTAACATATATACATCCTATTGACAACATTGCAAATGCCACATGACCTTAAATCCGCATGGATATCCTTAAACCATCTCTTCATTAGAGGTTACAACGTCGTCTCAGGAAATACCCCCATGAGCTATCAATAGATATGCTGAAACCTTTTTCATTGAACAACATACAATCTAACCTTGCTATCCATGTCTTCAATATGATTCTTGTGCAACTCCCTTTCCAATTTTTGGTTCACCTTCACATCCAAAGTCTAATAAATAACAATACCTGAAACGTGTTGCCAGTTTTGTATTTTGGTGTTCAATCATCCACTTTTTCATACGGTTATGACATGTAACCTTCATCTTCTATATCGTGCATCAATAATCTCAATGTCGAGTATACATCTTCTCCACCATGATGAATAACTTCATTTTCTTTATATACAAACAAACTACTATTTACTCCAATCCAACTACACCCAATCACTTTCTTAACATTTCTATCTTTCATAACTTTCTTCAATCGAGCTAAACTCTCCCATCTACCCCTCGCTTCATACGCTTTACCCAACACTATATACGGTAACAATGACATTGGTTCCAATTCCACCAACCTCTCAGCAACCTGTTCAGTAAATCTTAACTCTCCCTGTACCCCATAAGCACTAAGAATCAGTTCACACATATAAGCATTGAGTCCACACGGCATTCTTGTTATTATGTTCATTGCTTCATTAAGCTTGCCTGCTTTTATCATCATCTCAACGACTGTTGTGACGTGACTGTCTGTTGGTTTGACACCATATTTATTCTCCATTGAATTGAATATAGACAACCCTTCATCTATCAACCGACCATGGTCACAAGCTAACAGAACCCCAGTCATGGTTATCGCATCTGGTAATAGGCTCGTTCTAAGTAAGTCCTCAAAAAGTTTAATCGAATCAACTGTTCTTCCATTGTAAGTAGAACCTACAATCATCGAGTTCCAAGAAATTAAATCTTTTATATCCATCTTATCAAAAATAATCTTTGCAGCATCAAAGAATCCACTTTTGCTGTACATTTCAACAAGTGAACTAGAAACAACGGGATCTTGCTCAAACCCTAGTTTAACAACCAAACAATGCAACTCTATCCCATACACCAAGGGTAGAAAAACAGAGACACAACTTATCAAACAACTAAGTGTGAACTCATCTGGCCTCACGTTCTTTCTTAAAGAACGGGTAAAAATTTGCATTGCATTTTCTTCAAGTCGATGATTGGTGAAGCTTGAAATCATTGAATTACAAACAGCCAAATCCCACATATCAAGTTCTTTAAAAACGGCAACTGAATCATTTATACGTTCACATTTCGAGAACATGTTAATAGCAGCACTTGAAACAATTGCATTTGATAAAAAATCTGACTTTATCGACAAACATAAAACTTGTTCACCCTTTACTAGATCCTGAACACTAGCACAAGCTGTTAAAACCGCAGATATAGTAAACGCATCAGGTTTATACCCTGTTCTTCTCATTACACAAAACTGCTCAAACGCCGTATCTTCATAACCCGACTTGCCACACCCTGCAATCAACGAGTTCCACGAGATAACATCAACTTCCTCCATATTCACAAACACACTAAACCCATAATCCACAAACCCATACTTACAATACATATCAATCAACGAATTCCCAACAATAACCGACCCGTAAACCATCCCTCTCTTCATCACACTACAATGCACTTCCATCCCACGACGAACCGTCCTAGCAAGCGACAAAACAATCGAATAAGTATATTCACTAGGCCTCACCCCACACCCCTGCATTTCCTCAAACATTCCAACAGCACGTTCCTCATCCCCATTTATCGAATACCCAGAAATCATCGTATTCCAACTTACAACATCTCGATGAGGCATTTTATCAAACACTTGGCGTGCAGTTTTTACGTCACGAAAACGGATAAAAACGCGCATATAAATGTTCCATGAGAAGACATTTTTATAACGTATGTCATGGAATGAATGTATAGTGTCTTTAAGGGTACCCAGTTTTGAATAAAGATCAAGACAACGGTTGCTTAAAAGGGTGTTTGTGTTGTATAAATTGAGTTTTATAAGGTGGGTATGAACTGAGTATAAAGTGTTTAATGAAAGACAGTTTTTTAAGATTGTTAGGTACAAAGATACTCGTTGCATAGTCCTAGGTTTTGTTTTCGCTTCATGTCGGGTTTAGCATCATGTTATAGGTAAGTGTGTTACTTATGAATTGAATTGGGTTTATACTTATCTTACTACTAGTATCTTATAAAGCCCGGATTTGGGTATGAGCGGCATAGGCATGGCCTCTGGATTTTAGGGACCTCCGATGTATCAAACTTAAGTCTTAGTATTATGATATAGGATAGAAAATATAAGATTTTTACAACAAATAAACGAAGCAAGGTTTTTATTTATTATTATTATTATTATTATTATTATTATTATTATTATTATTATTATTAATGTAGGAAAATGAACACGCTGAAGTAAATGCTTTTAGTGGGCCTGAGGTTTTATTTGTCTTTTAGTTCTAACATATTTCGAAGTTTAACCCTCTTATTCTCACAATTTGTTACTTCAAACCATATACCCACTGTATTGTGAACTGTGGTTCAAATTTAAGAGTTCAAACCAAACTCAAATTTCATAATAAAACCATATTATGAGCTTGAAACATGTCTTACAAAAATAAAACATATTCTGAGCTTGAAACATGTCCTACAAAAGTGTTTTAGCTATGATATATTTTAAGACATCTTATATTACAAAAATGATGTAATACTTGAAATTTTACAAGTTGTCATAAAATGTTTAGAGTACTCGATGTACACCCAAAAGAAAAAGAAAAAAAATGTAATTAGATCGGAATTTATAATTAGCAATTAGTTTAGCAACTAGTTTGA
The DNA here is from genome assembly GCA_014162995.1 of Artemisia annua. Lineage (NCBI taxonomy): Eukaryota > Viridiplantae > Streptophyta > Magnoliopsida > Asterales > Asteraceae > Artemisia > Artemisia annua. The sequence goes on from LBNU01038578.1 coordinate 124,242, forward strand.
CCAATATCTAAAGCAATACATTATGGAGTTATTAGTTGTTGAGTTAAAGAGTAGTGCAGCTTTCAAACGAAAAGGCTATTTCAAAATAGTGGCACATGGCCTCCAAATACCACGGGACAACCCTATTGTCTATGCCGCACATGCCCATATCCGGCCCTGGGTTAAATCCACGTAATGACAACGTACTTTTTCAAATATTCACATATCACATATCAACCTAAATAATTACCACAACACTCTACAAACTTTCAATTTTATTTCCAGTATCATACATTACTTTAAGTGACAGGAGTAGTCGCAGCTAAACCGGTAATTTTTTTTTTCCTTCTTATTTGGCACTTTTACTTTTATTTTATGTTCATCTTCTTCCATCTAAACCCAACCACTGTCGGCTAGGTTTCACAGGTTTGGCTTGGAGCCAATTTCGTTTGAGAATTTGGTTGTAATTCACCATGGGTTCAAAGTAACAAAAAACTGTGTAAAGTAAACGAGAAAATTGATAAAATGAAAAATACTTTCTTATTGAAACTGTGAAAGTGTATGTACATATTTGACTCGATCTAAGGACCTTAAATACTTAATGAAACGTTGTGTTCTTTACACTTGAACCATTGCAACGTTTCATGATAACTACAATAACTGAAAATAACTGTCAACTAAATAAACGGGTGTTTGGGATAAGGTTTAACCCAACCCACACCTTTTACCTATTTGACCCATTCGACTCTATTACATAGAATACATAAAATAAACTTTGTCCAAACAACATTTCAAATAATTATTAGGCTACATCTCTTCCCTAATTATTGAATGTTGTAAATCTATTTGCTGCATGATTTCTTTAAGTGATGATGATAAAATCATCACTGTCTTCTTCAGTGCATTCACTTGACTTGTTGCCCTCTTCCTTGACTTCTTTCTCTGCAATTTTGCTTCTTTTCTTTGGTGATTCATCCATTGCATCTTCCAAATCTGCATCAGGCTGTGGTTCAATGTCTGCAATTCCTTTGCCATTGTCTTTCACATCTGCCTTTCCTTGCTTTGCTCTAAGTGGCATCTTCATAATAGATTTTCACCATGCCAATGTATTCTTTGTAGCATTCTTTTACTGCCTCTTGTTGTTCACATGCCAAGCCTAAGAGTTGTGCAACTTCATTGTATCAAAGTACCATTCAAACTCATGTAATCATGATTATGTAATCATGAGTTTCTGTTGGTCCATGTTAAGGTTCTTCCAATCCCTTAATCAGTGAGGCATTCTTCCCTCAATATCTAGTCGACTTGAATAATCATCCAAGAATCTGTTATGACTGTGATTATGCTTTCATCATCTTGCTCTTCCATCACAACATCATCATTTGCATAATTCTCAAAACTGTCAAACATGTATTTCAACTTGCATTTGTTTGTGCATAAGTAACTATGAATCCTTGTTCTTCAAGTTGTTCCATACTGAGAATATTCAGTGTTATTTCGAGGAGTGCTCATAACACATTTCCATCACCAATCTCTCCCTTGCTCAAGTGTTCCAATTGCTTTCTGCCCACACCATAGGAAATTGAGAATTCCTTTCATCCTCTCTCACACCCTCAACCTTGAATCTCGTTGACCGATTCTCCTAAAAACGATGTTCATAGGAGACATATGCGCTTTTATATGCCAGAAGTCGCCATACGCATATATTGTCCCAACTGTCTTTGTCAGAACGCATACTACCACTCGTACGGTGCAGTGAGAACATGACTTGTTCTGTGATATTTTGCCTTTCATGATTCTGCTGATATGAAGGGGATCATGTTGTGTTTTGTTAGCCTTCGAAAATAAATGTTATTATTTTGGAAACTTGCATTGAGTTAAAACCAAGGACTGTTGCGTGTCCTATAGGACCATAGTGTTAGTGCTGTTAGTAGTATAAATACCTCTCCTAGTGGCAACCTAGGAGAGGGTGGATGATTCACAATGTAAAAGGGTGTGTGTGTGTTTTCCCTTCTCTCTCATCTAGAAAACACACAACCATCTCCCCAAATTTTTTCTTTTTTAATCTAAATACCTGGTTTACTTTATTTCGAGCATCCCGACCTCCTGAAAATGATCTGATTGTAACAATCTGGGTACTCAAGAGCTAACCAGGCGATTCGTGGTGTTTTTGGCGTGGTTTGTAGAGTCTATTCGATTGGTTTGGGGGATTCGCTGGTGCGTTTACATCTTGGGTTTCATCTAATCTTTCATATAGGTGTACTAGGAGTTTGTGTTGTTTTGATTATTGGGTTGTTTATGGTGATTTTCATGCGCTAGTTCGTGGGTTTTGCGTTTTAGTGGTTGTGGTGGCTGTTCTACGTTCTAAAACCCTAGCTTAGCGAGTACACATGTTCTTTAGAGGGCGAGTAGCGGATTGGCTTAGCGAGTATGGATCTACAACAAACGAGTTAGCTGATTTCTAGCGAGTATGGACTTGCTTGTTAGCGAGTATGAGAAACGAAGTTAGCGAGTATTGATCATTTTTAGCGAGTTGGAAATCAGGTAGCGAGTAGGCCAGAAGTTAGCGAGTATGAAACTCTAGTCACGAGTATGGAAAAAAATTCTAGCGAGTAGAGTTTCCTAGCGAGTATGAACTTAGCGAGTATGGAACAAATTCCAGCGAGTATGGCATTTTCCTAGCGAGTTATGGGATTTAGCGAGTATGGGTTCCATGGAACAAATTCTAGCGAGTAATGAGTTTTTGCTTAGCGAGTATGGGAATTTAGCGAGTATGGTTCAAGCAGCGAGTATGGTCCAGTCTATAGCCGAGTAAGGGGTTCAGCTACGAGTTGGTGTGCCTTTAGCGAGTTTGGAATCTAAGCTAGCGAGTATAGGGTTCGCAATCTAAAGCGAGTAAGCAAAAAAAAAAAAAAAAAAAGAGTATTTTGGCGAAAAAGTTGAGAAAATTTCTTTTCTACGGGAGCTTAAACGTTCAAGTTTTACGCCAAAGATTTTCAAAATTGGTATAACGTTGAAAATTGTTGACCAAAAATTCATATTTTTAGGCCAAAATTCAAATTTTTCGGTAAATTTGGCGTAAAAATTTTTAAAACTCAATTTTTTCCGGTGGCAACCTTAGACTCGCATTTCAATAGTGATTTTCAAAAGTATGGGCGAGAAATTTTTTCAACTTCAAATTTTGGAGGAAAATTTGGAAATCACTAAAATAAACCCCTAATATCACCACACCAAACATTGATATTATTGGTAGCACCTTATATAAGAACATGAATTCATTAACGTGTTTCATTACATGAATACATATTCACCTCACCCACTCCATGATATCATTGTAGCACCTTATACTAGAACATGATTCATTCAACTTGTTTCAGCTACATAAATACCAATATATCACACCTCAAAAACACCGTATTGCTTAAACGTCCTGATCAAGAAAATCATAATACAATGAAGATGGCTGAGATATCAGAAGTTTGTGAATACAAAGGAGAATTCTTTATTATGCTTTTGGGGTCTTGAAGTGAAGTTTTACCGGATCGTACTTATTTATCTCAAAAGTCTAGGGTTGGTTGGATTGCATGAACGTTCGAGAGATACTTGTTGGGCACATAGATATATGGTTAACAGAGGGTTACATACATGGTGACGAAAGACTTGGTTTATCTAGTTTCA
>LBNU01038581.1:0-13771 GCA_014162995.1 Artemisia annua
CGTGGAATGATATTATCGGCAAATATTTGATGAAAATGAAGAAGGTTAATAATAATAGTAATTATTTGCAGCAAACTCAATCACAAAGAATAGCATTTGCATCAGCATTGATAATAATCATCCCCAATATTTTCTTCCCTAATAATCTTTTTCAACCTAATCTCACCCGATCTTATCCCAATTTATTCTCCGTAAGAAGCATTTCATTTAATTAGCTCAATTCAATTTATTATTTTTTTTTGTTGAAGTTGTTATAAGTAGTAGTAGTTCATACATTTCAGTTAGTTCCGTTATACTTACTAGTATCACTCACATTTTCAGTTAGCAATACGGCCCCCATCAACCAAGAGGATCTGTTGTGTGTGTGTGTCCAACTCTTAAAAGAGGAAAGAGCGCCAAAATCTAGTTGCTTACATGAAGAACGTGTTTTAGTATCTTCCCTTGCTGGCATAACAAGGCGACTTGTACTAATTCTCCAACTCCATGGAACGAAGGCCTTTATGTAATTCTGATATACTCACTTCTAGGATTCACTTAAGAATCGTTACAAGGCAACAACAAGCTTGGATACTCAATAAGAAAGAAATGAAATGAAAAAGTAGGTAAACGGTTACAATGGTTTGTTACAGTAGAGTGAAGAGAGAATTAGAGAGCAAGTTATGAAATTCTGACTAAATGAAATGAAAGAGTACAACTACTATTTAAAAGAGCAAAGGGCGCCAAAATCTGGTAGAGGTATGTGTGAGTTGTGTGGAGAGCTCACGTGTGCAGTTAAAACCACACACGTGCCCCTCACGTGCCAACACTTCACAGTTCACACACACATCTTTGCTCATATCAATCCCTTCCCCTTGAATTGTTCTTGTCCTCAAGAACTGAGATCAAATGTAGGAAACCTTTTGACAAGGTCTTCCGACAGCTCCCATGTTGCATCATCTTTATCACCATTAGCCCACTGTATCAACCTTTTGACAAGGTCTTTTTCACTATCTTCCTGTCAAGAACAGCAATGGGAGGAATCATTAACACTCCACTTTGATCAAAAGTAGGTAGAACCAATCACCCACCTTGAAGATTCTTTAAGATGGAACTTAAGCACCTTAACAACTTCTTCTCTAGCTCTCAGTGACCTATCAACAGCTTTCACCCTGTTCTCCTCACCCAGATAAGGAACATGGATGGGTGGTGGTTGTCCATAAAGTACTTCAGAGGGAGTAGTGTTATACCACAGTTCTGCCAAAGCCAACCATTTTGACCACTCAGTGGGCTGCTCGCCAACCATTTTGACCACTCAAATAACCTTCCAAACACCTGTTCACAACCTCTGTCTGGGTGATAAGAGGTGGACATCAAGAACTTAACTTGCATAGTTTGAACAACCCCTTCCAAAACCTACTCATAAAGATTTTGCCCTATCAGATTACAATACAATGCTTCAGGCAAGACCATGCAGTTTGTACACTGTATCCAAGAAGGACTGAGCTACTTGCGCAGCAGTAAATGGATGGGAGAGAGGAATAAAGTGAGCATACTTGCTCAATCTGTCTACTACCACCAAAATTTTATCTTTGCCTTGTGACTTTGGGAGAGCCTCAATAAAGTCCATTGAGACACTCTTCCATACTCCTTCCGGAATGGGTAGTGGCTGCAAAAGACCAGGATAACTTGCTAAGTCTCGTTTATTCTTCTGGCATACCAAACACTCCTTAACCATCTGCTTCGTTTCAATCAGTTGCTTACTGTGGCACCTTTTAAGTTAACTTTATAAACAATTACATGAACGTGTTTTAGTATCTTCCCTTGCTGGCACAATGCGAGTTGTACTAATTTTCCAACTCCTTGGAAGGCCTTTATGTAATTCCTATGAAAAGTTATGTTGATTATGTATTATGCAAATATTTGCGTGTGGATTCTTTTTGTTTTACGAATGATTTTATTGTATTATAGGAATGGAATGCTCCAAGTGCTAAGCATGTTCGTTTATTAGACGGAGCTTTGCTTCAACAAATTGTGAGTAGGTGCTAACCTTAACACATATGAATAACGTTCATCTAAAACTCGTCTCAACAGTTATCGTTTATGCAATCTAATACTCCATACCTTTTTTATAACCAGTCTGAGAAACAAAATGCGGATATTTGGTCTCCGTTGCCTGACCAAAGATGGAAACCTTGTACAGACTCGGTTACAATTCCATGTGAGTTCCTTAACCTGTGTTTTTTACATTTTGTACTATGTCGTGAGTTATGTCCCGTTTCTGTTTCATCTCTCATCGTAATGTAATTGAATCCCGTGTTATTTTTAAGCCATTCCAGAGAAATCTAGGGGATATATTCAGGTGTTTTTGGATGGAGGATTGAACCAGCAGAGAATGGGGGTACGCTCTATTTTGTCTCTTAAACAAGCATAAGGGGGTGTTTGGCGTTATTCAACTTTTGAAAAGCTAATAAGCTCAAATTTCAAGTCTTATGAGCTTATCAACTTGAGCTTGTGGCTTATTAAGTTCATAAGCCCATACACCAAAAATATAAGCTAAAAATAACACCCTTTAAGAAAAAACACAAGTGAATAATAGTTTATATATATATTTTTTCTAAATTTCTTGCCCCTGTGTTAAAGATTTGTGATGCAGTTGCTGTTGCTAAAATTCTAAACGCGATGCTAGTAATCCCGCATCTAGAAGTTAATCCAGTCTGGCAAGAAACAAGTTATTTTTACGGCTGCTATTTGGCTTTATATCGTGTTTTTGCCCTTAACTCTTAGACTGGTGGTAAGATGTTACATTTACTATGCAGTTCTTTCACCGATATATTTGATGTCGACCACTTTATTGAGGTCCTGCAAGATGAAATCTCCATAGTTAAAGAGCTGCCGCGCATGTACGCTTGGAGCACAAGGGATTACTAGGGTACTGGCATAAGACCTACTCGAATCAAAACGGCGCCTGTCCATGCTTCTGCTAATTGGTATCTCGAAAATGTGCTGCCGATGCTAAATAGGTTCGTGATAATCTTCTCTTTAACATTGTACGTCAGTTCTAGCACAAACATGTCAATGTTATCGGTTTTCTCAGTTTTCTGCTGTCGCTTGATGATTTAATGCGTCACTATCTGATCTCTCACCTGATATTATGGTTTTAGCATGTTTGCTTTGTCTGATACTTTCACCTTATAAAAAAGTATTCGTGCGCGACTTAAAATTTATCTGTTTGTCCTGAGGAAGCTGCAACATTTTTATGGACACATAATTTATGGGAAGTGTCTAAGTAGTAGCCAAATGTGTTCGATATCCATCACAAATGCGCATTATGGTACAGTGCTTCTTGTTGATATATTGACTGTATAAAATAGTAACAGAGGTCATTGCATTATGTATAACTAATCAATTTGACGCATTATGTTACAGTGTTGTTTATATTATTGAGTCAAACAGAACCATTATATCTAACAATTGCAGTTCTAATGTTTCAGTCACGGAATTGCAGTTATTGCCCCATTCTCGCACCATTTAGGTTTTGATAACCTACCAAAGGAGATCCAGCTTCTTCGATGTAAGGTTAACTTTCAAGCATTAGTTTTTGTTCCTCACATCAGAAGACTAGGAGACACCCTCGTTCAACGCCTTCGAAGCTCTCCTACTACAAACAAAGGAACAACGGACAATATATTGGACGATGAAAGGGGAAGTGGAAAGTTTATCGTTTTACATCTCCGCTTTGACAAAGTATGTCTCCTTCCATGTTCCTCCATCATGATCTTTAGAATTTAAATTTACGCCGTCTTTGTCTCCTTTGCTCTAAAATAGATTCTTTTTTCTCCCATGTTGTTAACAACTTGATTGCGTATATCTTTTTGTGATTCTAGAGTGGCACCAAGTGGGTCAAAATGGGTCGGGTTGACCTACCAACACTTTTTGTCTTTCACGGTTCAATCCCTAAAAAAGGTTTTATAAAAACCATCACTGAAATAATGATCCAGTTTTTCCCGATCAAGTTATTAGGAGGTTATAATTATAAACACTTGAATCTGCTTTTGATATTAACTGTAGCAATTTAGACACATTTAGTTATGAATGGGTCAATTCATATTATGTTTTATCTTCTAAGTGGACGAAAAGTGGTTCTGGTCAACCTAACTCCATCCCTACCAAAAAGTATGCCATTGTTCACCCGTTTCCTATCTTGCCACCTCGATTACTTTTGCATAAGTTACAAATAGGTGATGGTGGGATTATGAAGGACATCTTTTTTACAAAATTTTATTGAACAAGATATGGCTGCCCATTCAGCTTGTGATTTTGTTGGTGGAAAAGCTAAAAAGTTGGCACTTGCAAAGTACGGCCAAGTAATTTGGCAGGGAAGAGTGATGAAAACTCAGTTCACTAACGAGGAGTTGAGACATCAGGTACGATGTCCACTCACTCCTGAAGAAATTGGACTACTTTTGAAAGCTTTGGGCTTTAACAATGATACACGCCTCTATCTTGCATCCCACAAGGTAACATCTAATCCGCCCCATCGAAAAATTCAATTTTTAGATCTGTACATGATTTGAAGGAATTATTTGACTATTTTTTTAATTTGCACATAATTTGGATACTTTAACTGTCTGATAAAATCTGCACAATTTGAAGAAATAATGTTACTTCTTCATCAAATGTCAAATCACCCTTCAAGAAAGACGACACACGAAATCTTCTTAGACCCAAATAAATATCATCAAAAAAATATTGGTATGCTGAGAATGGGCAAAGTAGTATTTGTGGGCGTAAATAGATTAATGACCCTAAAAATACTTGTTTCAAAATAATTCGCTATAAACAGCACTATTTGAACTTATGAAGTTTGTTACTTGGTCTTGACCTACATCAACCATACCAAGGCTGAGTTTTTAGCAAATCAAACAGTCAAAACAGCAACTTTTACATTATTGGCTTGCTTTATCCCTGAAACATAGGTATATGGTAGAGAAGCAAGAATTTCCGCGCTGCGTAAACTGTTTCCACTTATGGATGACAAAAAAAGCCTTGCATCTGACAAAGAACGGGCAGAAGTTGAAGGAAAAGCGTCGTTATTAGCAGCTGTTGATTATTATGTCAGTATGCATACGGACATCTTCATTTCAGCTTCACCAGGCAATATGCACAATGCAATGGTATGTATGGTTGACCTCGTTCAGCATATTCTCTACCTTTTTATTTGGATATATTCAGGAATGATCCTATAATTCGCAATATTAACTTTTTTAGGAAACAGCAAAAAGGTAAAAAGTGCATAATATTTAAAATTATTTTGAATTTAATTTCACTTTTTTTTTTTTTTTTTTTTTTTTTTTTTTGGGTGATAATTTTTGATTTTTTATTGAAAATGTGAAAAATATTCCAATTTTTTGACTTATTTGAGAATTTTAGTTGTTTTTCAAAAATTTAATTTGCTAATTTTAAGGTCATTTGTGGATATGGATAAATAAAATGATTTATTCCTTCATTTGTATAGGGGTTCACACCAAAAATCCATTTAGGTTATTTCGAAAATATTCAAATATGACTGTTGTACTTCACATTCTCATAGAAAATTGCTCATTTTGCAAAAAAATTCTTGCATTTTCAAAAAGAATGATGTTTTGCTTTAGAAGCCGCTATTTCAACCCATTTAAATAAAAACGGATAAAGTCTGGTTGACTCTTATTGATAAGGAATCTAACGGGCCAAATATTTAGTTTAATGAAAAACTGAACGGGTTGAATGGGACAAAACTGTGCTGGTGTCCATCTAAAGGGCCTTTTTGCCTTTTGCTTTGCTGACCATTAAAATGAAGTATGATGCTTTTACACCTTGGAATTAAAAAACAAATCATTGTTCCTTGTTTTTCAGCTAGGGTATCGAGCATACAAAAAACTTGAAGACTATCAGACCAAATATGGTGATCTCGAGCCAGCTCTTTCTTAACGAAACTATGGACTGGCCTGAGTTTCAGTGGGCTATACAAAACGCGCATAAGAATAGACAAGGTAAAGTTAGGTTAAGAAAGGAGACACAATCCATATATACCTATCCGATACCAGATTGTAAGTGTCAACAACATTAGTTGGTTCTTTTTCCAGTTTTGTAGAGTTAGAGAAATGTGTGTACACAAGCACGGATAACAGTAAAACACAAATTCGATATGTACTTTTGCTTCTCTTTGAGGGCGTTATGTGCATCCACGATATTTTTTATAGGGTCACAGGTCGGTAGGTGAATGATGCAACATCTGGTTTGGTTTGCAAGTTTTAATCCAAATGTATGTTTCGCATCTGGTTCCTATCAATGCCATTCCTAGCCATCTGATATTGCAATATGTCAATGTTTATTTGAGGACATGCATTTCATTTTGCTCAATAAGGGTGTGTTTGGTTCGCAGAATGTTTTTGAAGGAATTGTAATCTTTTGAATGAATTGTAATTTGAATGAATTGTAATTAAAAAAATTAGAATGTGTTGGAATTGCAATGTGTTGTAATTGTAATTGATGAAATCTGTCATTGTGTTTGGTTGACTCGTAAGGTAATGTAATTCAGAAAAAATAATAAAATAATAATAATAATAATAATAATAATAATAATAATAATAATAATAATAATAAAATAACAATATTATAGTAATATAATAATATAATATAATATTAATAATAATAAAATAATAATATTATTAATAAATAATAATAATAATAATAATAATTAAATAATAATAATATAATAATAAAATAATAATATAATAATAATATTAATAATAATAATAAAATAATATTATTATTAATAAACTATTAAATAATAAAATAATAATAATATTATTTATTAAATAATTAATAAGTTAATAATAATATTATTTATTAAATAAAAAATAATATAATAATAATATTAATAATAATATTAAAATAATAATAATAATAATATAATAAATAATATTATTTATTAAATAATAATAATAATAATAATAATAATAATAATAATAATCTTATTTAATAATAATAATATTATTCTTATTTAATAATAATAATATTATTATTATTATTTATTAAATAATAAATAATATATTATTTATTAAATAACAAATAATATAATAATAATATTAATAATAATATTAAAATAATAATAATAATAATATAATAAATAATATTATTTATTAAATAATAATAATAATAATAATAATAATAATAATAATAATAATAATAATAATAATAATAATCTTATTTAATAATAATAATATTATTCTTATTTAATAATATTATTATTATTATTATTATTATTATTATTATTATTATTATTATTATTATTATTATTATTATTTAATAATAATAATAATAATAATAATAATAATAATAATAATAATATTTTATAAATACTGATGCTTTTAATTATAAAATACTGAATTACAACGTAATTCAAAACTTTCCATCCAACTTGCTATGTAATCTGAATTCCTTCCACTGATGTAATTGAAAATATTAAATTACAATTACATTGCAAACCAAACAGCCTACATAATGTAATTTGAATTACAATTACATTCATTATGCAAACCAAACACCCTATGTAATGTAATCAAATTACAATTACATCTAATTACGTCCGATTACAACGAACCAAACGGGGCCTAAAGGTTTTAATCACAGTATGGTGATCGTTTTTTCCTCTCCTCCCACCTCCACAGCCCTCGAGACAGTCCACAGCCGTGGTTTCAACTACTAGTGGAGGAAATGGAGACGAGGGTTTTCGATCATTAAATATAATGTCACTAGAGTTTCTGCATGATTTCAAATAAGAAGATGAATAAGAAGGTGAGAGTGGTGAGATAAAAGATTAAAAACTCAGTAGTAAAGCACATGCAGATCATTTCACACTACATTTAAGTTCACACATAATTAGTTTACCTATGTCACAATAAACATTCTACAGTATTATCATAAGTTGGTTCGAAGGAAGTACAGAAAACAAATTAGCTAAATATGTTATAAATAGAAATAGTAAAACGATAAAACAATGCAAGTGAAGATAGGCAGCTTCTACAGAGAGCAATAAGCAAGTTTGAACACACATCGAGACCATTCACCAACTAAACTTAACGAAGAACTTGTTAGCGTTCCCCATTCTCCTTCAAGACCATTTCTTATCTCACAACATTTGGAGGTCAGGCCAATTTCCAGATTTGTTTTCCATCACCCCCATATCAATTAGCTTCAAGAAGTATCAGTGGCTTTGAGCATCATCTGAAGATGTGCCTCTACGTACAGGGGTTTGAACAATGCATCAAAGAGGAGTACCACCTTAAAAACCAAGAAACTACTTTAGCTTATATGGAATTGCGCCATTAGTATGAAATTTAAATGCACTCGACAATAGAGAATCTTTGAAAAGAGGTACAATAGTTGCATTTTATCTATGGACCGTCTACCATCTTTTTGAAACTTTAACATCTTTAACACAATAAGGGACCAAAAGTGTAACAAGTTTTACAACGGATACCGTTTATGTAGATTTTGGTATTTAGAGACCAAAAATGTAATTTGGTATAAACTATAAGGACCATCATGTAATTTACTTTCTTTTTTCTTTCTACAAAGCTACCATCTAGTACGGAGTATTATTTTGTTCCAATAATTTTTGTTGGCCAATATCAAATTCAATAGTATTAAAATAAGAGAAAAATGAATTTAGAAAACAAGGAAAGTGTGTTATTTACTCACCGACGTGACAGGTTGTATTCTTTATCTCCGAAGAAGAAGCTCTAGAGATGCAGCTATATGCAGATTTTAAAACATTATAATTTTCAAAGATCCTCTGGTAGCTTCTCAAGAGCAGAACCACGAAGGTTGAGATATGTCAGATTTTTGAAAAATTCTAATTTTCCAAGATCCTCTGGTAGCTTCTCAAGAAGAGCACAATCACGAAGGTTGAGATACTTCAGATGTTTTAACATACAGATGCTATTTGGAAGATGTTTAATCTTTGTAGCCGACAAATCTAGATCCTCCAGAGATTCTAACTGGCCAATGCCCTCAGGCAACTTCCCAAGACAAGAACAATCTCCAACACTGAGCGACGTCAGATGTTTTAGCATGCAGATGCTATCTGGAAGATATTCAATCTTTTTACTCCTCACATATAGCTCTTCTAAACATCCTAATTGGCCAAGATTATCTGGTAACTTCTCAAGAAGATCACCATCATCGACTTCGAGAGATTTGAGACATTTCAACATACAAATGCTATCTGGAAGATATTCAATCTTTTTACTCCTCACATATAGCTCTTCTAAACATCCTAATTGGCCAAGATTCTCTGGTAACTTCTCAAGAAGATCACCATAATCGACTTCGAGAGATTTGAGACATTTCAACATACAAATGCTATCTGGAAGAAATTCAATCTTCTTACTCCCCACTTTAAGCTCTTCTAAACATTCTAATTGGCCAAGATTCTCTGGTAACTTCTCAAGAAGATCACCATTATTGACTGTCAGAGATTTGAGACATTTCAACATGCAAATGCTATCCGGAAGATGTTTTATCTTTGTAGATGACAAACAGAGCTCCTCTAGACATTCTAACTTGCCAAGATCTTTGGGAATCTCTGGAATATCGCAATAGAGTTTAAGCTTTCTTAAGCATCGTAAACTACAAATCATGTCTGAAATTTTCTGAAAGTCTGTGCAAGCACATAGACCAAAAGAAATAAGCTTCTCAATATTTCCAACTGATGACGGTAGATCTTCTTTATATTTACAATCAAACTGAAACTTTGGGAGATTATTGTTGGGGTGCAATGGGCATAAATCCAAGGACTCACCAACCATGTTTAAACTAGCTAAAGACCGACCAACCTTTGGTTCCGATCCACCAACGGGAACCACAAAATAGGAAAACCTCAAACATAAGTTTAAGTTTAAGTAGACAAGTTTTCTTAGACATCCAACGGGAGCATTAATTTCTACCAACTTATCACAACCTTTAAGATCTAACCTCTCAAGATTTGGAAACAGCTCAAGGTCAAGGCTCCTCAACCTTGATTTACAAAGTTCAAGGAATTTGAGATTTGGACATGCACTAGACACGTGAAGTTCTTCAAAATCAGCACAATTATCAAGAGTTAACGTCTCCAGATTCGGAGTCAACCCAAGGTCAAAGGTTCTTAACTTTGAGTTACTGATATGGAGGTAGTTGAGCTTTTGACAGCTAACAGGCATGAAAAGTTCTGCTAAATTAGGAGAATCTTCAAGGGATAACGTCTCGAGATTCGGAGAAATCCTAAAGTCAAAGGTCGTCAACGCCGACTTATAGAGAGTCAGGAATTTGAGTTTTTTGAGAACCTACCAACAAAAATAAGACAAAAAAGATCAATATTAACGTATTAACAAGACCAATAAATTAATAGCATTATTATGAAACAACCAATCAACAATTATTCTACCTTTTTTTCTCCATCTTCCCAAAGTTGTTCCATTCTGGTAATATACATATGAAGTCCAACAAGATTGTTTGCTTGAAATGTTTTGGGTAAATACAAGAAAGGGTAATTGTAACATTCTAGATATTTTAAAGACTTTGAAAAGTATTGGGCGGTATTATCAAGATCTTCGGCATCTCTTTGATAATAATCTCCATATGGAAAATACACTTTAAGATACCTAAGTTTCTTCATTTTTCCAAGACCTTTCATAACAGTTCCCGCATTTGTGTTTGAATGACGAAGTTGTAGACATCTTGTTGATTCAGTACCCTGCAATACAAAAACAATGTCCAAAAACCTCGGGAAGTCAGAACAAATGCAAAAGTTTAAGTTTTCTCTACATTACAAGTAAACTGATCTTTACCTTGTCATCAGCCAATATATCTTCAATTTCCTCTTTAATCCACAGTCGGCTATGTTTGTTAGGTTCATCCCGGTGCTCACGACGAACAATGTTCTTTCCCATTTCTTCTATATGGTCATGCATCCCCAAGGACCCATATTCATCTTTAGAAATAGTTATGAGAGATCTTTGCTCAAGAACTTTTAAACCATTTATAGCACGAAATCCACAGCATTCAAGAATTCTGATTGCATCTTCTCTGCTAAAGCCTTTCAACATGCATGCAATGTCTAGAAATATTTCCTTATAATCTTTCTCCAGACTTGTATAGCTTAATTCTAGCTTTTCCTGGGTCTCCTGTAAGGGAATTTCTTTTAGTCTTTCTATGGCATCCTTCCATTCATGCTCATCTTTACCACAAAGAAATGAACCCAATACTTTGAGTGTTAAGGGAAGACCAGCAGCATAGCGAACAACTTTTCCTGATAGCTCTTCGTATCCTTGAGATGGAATCTCCCTTCCAAATGCATATCTACTGAGGAGACACATTGCTTCCTTATCTGATAAGAGATCGATATCATGAATCACGTTAACTCTCTGTGCTTCCAACACTTGCTCATCTCTACTGAGGAGACAAATTGCTTCCTTATCTGATAAGAGATCGATATCTGGAATCAACTTCACTATGTGAGCGACCAGCACTTGCTCATCTCTCGTTGTAACGATAATTCTACTTCCTGGCTTAAACCAGTTAGGTCCACCGGCTAACACCTCAAGTTGGTCAATGTGATTCACATCATCTAGAACAAGAAGAACCTTTATACGGCACATCCTGTTTTTCATCATGATTTTCCCATCAGTAACAGCTTTCACAGTGACATCTTCTTTTAGCACATCTGAAAGGACTTGTTCTTGTAATTTATTCAAACCCAAATTTGTGGAAACTTCCCTCACATTCTCAACAAAGCTTTTGGCTTCAAAATCAGCAGATAGATGATCAAAAACAGCTCTAGCTGTAGTTGTCTTCCCAGCCCCTCCCATGCCCTTGATCCCTATCATGCGAACATCATCAATTCCCATTTCTAAAGAGTCAACGACATCCTTTACTCGACTCTCCATGCCTACTAACATTTTATCAAAGCCGGAATTGATGGGACGTAACTCTAGTAAAATCTCTCCAACAACTTTTTTGATGAATTCAGCTTCGTGCCTGTATGCATGGTAAAAGAAGGTTCAGTTTAGCATACCCTATATCCCACATGAACCGTGTTTTAGATCTATAACATACAATTATATATCAAGCAAAAACATAGTACTATACTACTATATTAGCAACAAACATAGATATGATGAAGGAATTACCCATCAAGAGTGTTCTTGAGCTCCCAACCAGCCAGACCGCCTGCTTCTTTTAAAGCCTCTCTCCATTTCCCAGCAGCCTCTTTCTCTTTATTCTTGGAAAAGGCATTTTCAACCGCCCCGATTTGGTTTCTCACTTCGGTGGGTTCCACATCATAGAAAACAGGGTAAGCAGTGTGCTCATCCATCTTCTGGCACTCCATAATCTTGACAAGCTCATCCAAACACCATGACGAAGAAGCATAGTTTTCGGAAAAAACAATGATGTAAAATTTGGAGTCTTCAATGGCTTTGATAAGCTCATCGCTGATAGTTTTCCCTTTATGGATTCTTACATCATCCTTGTAAGTGTAAATGCCTTTTGCCTTAAGAGCTTCATAAAGATGGCCAACAAAGTTCTTGCGAGTGTCTTCACCCCTGAAGCTTAAAAAAACATCATACTTGAAGCTAGTTTGAATGGATGAAGTTGGAGGGGACACCATTATTTTTGGTTCAGATGAGTTTGAAGACGATGCCATTGAATAAAAGTAATAGATAAAGACCATTAGCATTAGCATAATTCCTAATGCTTGAATAACTGTTAATGAAGTTATGGATGAAGGATCGGAGGAGAAACG
Source organism: Artemisia annua (assembly GCA_014162995.1). Classification (NCBI taxonomy): domain Eukaryota; kingdom Viridiplantae; phylum Streptophyta; class Magnoliopsida; order Asterales; family Asteraceae; genus Artemisia; species Artemisia annua. The sequence continues at coordinate 12,803 of LBNU01038581.1, forward strand.
TAATATCTTGCTGAAGATCGACATTTCTACAAACTGATTGCAAAGAAAAAAAACTTGATAATGTGAATGTGATTGGTTAGGTGTAAATTATGATGAAACTGAAGCTTAGTCAATGAAAAAGAAAGATAAGCCGCCCGCCCACTCATATGGTCTTTTGGTCGATGATTAAAGAAATATAAGATTCAACAAAAAACAAAACAATACATCTTCTTGGAAACTGCTTTTTACACTCAAAGTAATAATTTAATCTATTTCTCCAAAGAGACACAAATAAACTCATCAATTTATCTAACAACTTCTTAGAAACTGCTTTACACTCTGTTCTCAAAGATTTATTTTGAGAAGAAAAAGAAAGGAAAGGAGAGTAGTGTAAAAGATAGAAGGGAAAGGATGTAAACTCTACTTCTGTTGGGTGTTCTAAAGTTTATTGTAAAGGAAAGAAAGGCAGAGTAGGAAGGATATTATGTTTACCAGTATACCCTTTAATAAAGTTTTTGCAATTCATAATCTAAAAACATTCAACTAACACGAATCATATGAAATAATGTAGGAGAATTATAAATTAGTATTACATAGGATGTAACCGAGTGAATTATTAGAAAGAGCTTACTTGTAACTATGTTAACAGAATCATATGACCAAGTAATTCAATTCTCTGCAGCAGTTGAAGTCAAAGTACTACTTTGGTCATCATAAGAATATGTCTAAGCTTTAAACCATTTCCACAAACTAAAATACGACCCTCCAACACTAACTTAACTTTAATTTGCTTTGGTCTTTAATTTGGATTTCGATTTTGATTTAAGGTTTCGGTTTGAATGTCAGTTTTAATTTTAAAGACATGAAGGAGGGTGTTGTGGTGGTGGGTTATGTGAGAAAGAGGATGGGTCAAACAAAATTTGATGATTGTTGGAAAAACAGGTGGATGAAGGGTATATAAATTATAAAAGTTTTTTTTTTTTTTTTTTT